>JAHQZX020005330.1:0-25895 GCA_019804575.2 Pseudotulostoma volvatum
TGCTAAGTTTACTTTGAATCCACTGCGATCGTGCATGAAGTCCGACCTGTTTGAAGCGTTAGAGACGTTGCGGGCGTAGTCTTTACAAGATCACCAGGAAAATGAGAAGAGGAGTGGGAGGGAAGAACTGGAAGTTGTAACTAGGGTCCTTGAGAGCGAAGAAAGTAGCCTGTGCGTAAAATTTGGGCTTGGTATATTATTATTGAAGTTGCGACTGTGAGTAAGTTGACATAGTGGTGAAATGTTGCAGCTGACACTAAAGTGTTAGTAGTAACATTGGCTGTATGCGTTTTTCAGGCTTGTACTAAAAAAATTTAGCGGGGGTGTCCCTATCCAACTTGGGGGTGTCCCTCGGCCAAACCCCTCCAAAGATCAACAGAGCCCTAAATGACATGACTCCATAAATTTCTGTATTAGGAAAGAGATGGACAGTGGATGGACCAATTGTCCAGTGTTACATAATGCTAGCGTCACTCTTCACAGCCGCTACTTACCGCGTGACTGAAACTAGCCCCGAAGTGGTGTTAGCCCGCTTATGTCCCATTCAGCATGTATCAGTGCGTGTCAGGGAATACCATAGCTTTAGTCGCGACAACAGTGGTCACGCTAGCGGAAAATACACTAGTTGTATTATCACCTATTATGGATTACTAATAAAAAATGAATGTAAGCCAGACTCTTATCTTAAATGGCGACTTGGCCCGGCAATAATTGATTCTCAGGTAGTATTAGCTCTCGTGCCTTGGGGTTCTCGAAATAGATTAGTTCGTATTTCGCTGAGGCGAGCACTGAGGTCTGGGTGTGAGCCCTGCTCTACCATGCCGATCTTTCCATATGTCTTAAATAAGAACCTCTAGATAGCTGTCCTAGCCGCCTTCTTTTCATGACCCGACATTTATGGGCTTCTAACACCTAATGCTGATTGGGCTAAGCCTAACTAGGAACATTTACGTACTGATGAGGTATAGCTTTAGGTCATTGCAACGACAAGGTCAAGTTATTTTGGTAAGTAATCCTGGTCAGGCTTAGCTCAATACGTGATAACGTGACTTTACTTGGCGACCAGTGATCAATCAGCACCAAGGGATGGCTTGTCTAGTGTCTTCTTGGCTAACGATATATGTAGATAGTAGGGAGGAAGGCTCCAATGATATCAGTTTACATGTAGGTACAGATGTATGTATATGTATTATGTTACTTATCATACTTTCTAAATATGGATGTATGTAGGTACGGTACCTTCATGACACCCCGCTCATCGTCTTCGAATCCCTGGTCTTTTGTTTCTAAATTACCCATTCGAGTCCACTCCTATGAATTGCATGTTGAATACGTCCCTTTCATGGTCAATATTAGTATCATGACAACCACACACTCTCCCCGTTGTTAGCCAGTAGAGGTGCAGCCGATCCCATCTGAAGCTGAGACCTCCGTCTGCCATTCGTGGTACGATTCAGTGATCCCTGCATGTGTGAGTGCGTCTAGGCACCTGACTTAGCAACAGTGTTGATAGCGATGGCTTTCCTCTTCAATCGTACTCGGCCACGGTCGCCCTCCGACATTGCCAAGACCATCAGGGATCTCCTAGGAAAACTTTGGGAAGCTCCGGGGAACATCAAGGTTGGTGTAGAGTGCCGCTGCTATCTATCATCCCCGATCAAGAATCAATGAAATAATGATACCCAGGTGGAGGAAGAACTCGCCAAGCAGCTGGCTCAGACTAAGCTTATCGTCCAAGGGACGCAAGGTGCGTACTTCGCCTTCGGGGCATTTTCCCACCCTACAGCCGATCAATTGTATCTACTAAATCTTCGAGCAGAGGCCGATAGCTCTCCAGAACAGGTGCAGTCACTGGTCCAGGCGATAATCAGGGAAGACCTACTCTTTGAACTGGCCCGGAGTATCCGACTGCTGCCGTTTGAGTCCCGGAAAGATGCCCAGACTATTTTCTCTCATGTACTACGGTTCAGACCAGCACCGTCAAGCAATGGAGACCCTCCTGTCATTTCTTACATCGTCCACAACCGGCCCGAGGTCATTATTGAACTTTGCCGGGGCTATGGGCACCTTGAGAGCGCGCTACATTGCGGGACGATTCTCAGGGAAGCACTCAAGTTTGATGTTATTGCAGCCATCATACTGTGCGACGAGTCCCACGAAGATGAGCCTGCCATTCGCTTGAGCAAACTCCAACTAGCTAGCCCGCAAACCGGCAGCGGGGTCTTCTGGAAATTTTTTGAATGGATCAACCGAGGCAGCTTTGAAGTGAGCGCAGATGCCTTCACTACCTTTCGGGTAAGATGATCGAAATGCTCGCGGCCCTGGGACATCGACGCTGATGCTTCCCGACAGGAGACGCTCACTCGTCACAAAAATCTGGCCTCGGGGTACTTATCTGCGAACTTCAACCTCTTCTTCTCTAGATATAACAATATTCTCATTCAATCTGATTCATACGTGACGAAGCGACAGAGTATCAAGCTCCTAGGAGAGATTCTCCTAGATCGGATCAACTATAACGTGATGACCGCGTATGTGGACAGCGGCGAGCATCTGAAGCTATGCATGAAACTGCTCCGGAGCGATCGAAAAATGGTCCGGTATGAAGGATTCCACGTGTTTAAGGTGAGTCCTTGTGCGCCTCTTTCCACGAGGGAAGTGGCCCCCACACCCACTGACAGAGAATGGAGTATAGGTTTTTGTTGCAAATCCCAACAAATCGGTGGCGGTACAACGTATCCTGATTAACAACCGGGAGCGGCTGTTGAAATTCCTGCCTCGTTTCCTAGAGGACCGGACAGATGATGACCAGTTCACGGATGAAAAGAGTTTCCTAGTGCGGCAAATTGAGCTACTGCCCAGAGAACCCGTGGAGCCCGGCAGGGTGGTCGGCGACTCGGCGTAGACATGACAGCTCTGGCATAACATGTTGTAGGTAACAAACATAAAACGATGGTCGTAGTTGAGTAAGCCTCTTCAATCGACTTTGGGTGCGGGCAGCAACTCCCCGCCAAATGATGGTTATGATTTCTTCTCTGGTGCTTCTGGGTTTTCTATCGATTTTGCATTTCTGACCACACTGGTCAAAGTCTCTCCTCATGGAGTTTTGGGGACTGTCTCATGTTGGTGTTGACACCATGCTTTCTTTCCCATCCCCCCTGAATGTTGGTCTGCATCCGTATGTAGCAAAGTTGACTCTACGCAAAAGAACTACTACTCCCTGATTTTAATCAGCTCATACTATCCTTCCCCCTCTCCAATATGAGATGGGATACCGGCTATCGCCATCGGCAATCCACACGCCTTAATGCATGGTAGGCCCCATGGATCAGATCCGTACACCCACCTTTATTCACCAATAACTCTAGACCTAGCTCACAGGTTTAAAGGCGCAGGTCCTTCTGGCTGTATCCTGCAGGTGAAGGAATTACTTTAGTAACTAGACTTGAGGGATTTTAGAATCATTGCCTCTTCGAGTAGTAATATCTCCATGAGGGAGTATTAAGGAAGTTCTATGGTCTGTACGGTAGAATACGATGCCATTAATAAAATAAACATCGGGATGTGTTCCAGCTAGCTGAGACAGCTCATGAGACGGAGCAAATTGAGGCTAAGGCGGTGAAGAGGTCAGACTATCATCTGATCGTATCAGAATGATGAATGATTAGTCCTTAGTACGTACTACTCTACTCTCATACTCTCATAGTTACTCCAGGTAGAGTCAGGACTAGCCTAGCCGAGTCTAGCTTCACTGATCATATCATACCTGCCTATCATACCTGCCTATCATACCTGCCTATCATACCTGCCTATCATCCCTCGTCGAACCTCCGCAACCAAGGGTTCAGTTATAGATTGACAAGCGCCTCAACCTAAGAAAGAGGGAGGGGGAAAGAGAAGCGGGCGGTCGAGGTTCTTGACTTCTCGAATCTAGCCTTTCATACCTTCTCTCCCAAATTAAAGTATCCTATCTGTCATTAAGTCGTATATATATTAACTTAACTGTCATCAACTTTTAAGAGACGAGATCGTCACTTGAAAGCTCAGTCGAAACGCAGCCGGCTTGGCTACGGAGCGTTTTTTTAGTCTACGGAACTAAACTAGCAGATAGCGACCAATCTGATCTGTGATCATCCTCCCACATCTCCGCCTGCTATCCGCGTGCCACGCGCCTGGGTACTAACTCATCATGTCCGGAGAGTCTTGACTCTTAATTCGCCCGGAAACCCCTTTTGAGTTGTATCAGGACATCGAGGCCTGCAGCTGGTCCATGCTTCCCATTCCCGAGAACATTCACCTCACCCTCCCTTCCTACTATTCTTTGACTTCGCAGTCGGAGTTCTGTTTTGTCTGCCCTGTGGAATGTCACACCCGATTCCGCGCTAGGAGCACTTACATAAGTTCCTATGACCCGAAGTTATCCTGCGACGACGACTCAACGAGCCTACTTACGACCAACTCAATAATGCTTTGTACAATTCCCGGATCAGACAGATTTCAGTCGGACCAAATCGCCCGCTCTTATCTGAGCGTTCCATGCATCCTAAGCAAGTTCAGTCACTGACGCGACGCTTCTCTTTCCTCCCTTTGTTTGCCTTCGGCTCAAATTATCGGCCTGCCTCAGTGAACGGGATAGTCAACAAGGGTTGGAGCAGCAGGTGATGGTCATCGTCTTTGTGACCAAGTTTCCTCTTATCTTCTACCATGCCAGAGCTTGGGGCGCCAATTCAAATGGTCGCTTCTGGGAGAACTGTCCCGGCGGCGGCCTCTTTAACGTATGCCGAGGCTTCAGGGGACCGGCCATCGTGTATTGCCTTCGAACCTACCAGCGCGATCGCGGAGCAGATCCTCCAAGGAGGGAGAAGCCCAACTCGAGATGTACTGCCTTCTCCGTCCTGTGCTTCCACAACAAAGATCACCAAGATCACGATGCCACCTGACGATCGCTCTTCATTCAATCTTCAGTCGCCCCGAAGTATTCCCAGTATCGTAGTGGATGATGCAGCTGTTCGTCCAAGTTCCCGCTGGTCGGACCGCCGGTGGGGCATGCTGCGAGGCAAAAAGTCAATCGAGTGTGAAAGAACACCTACAGCGCATGCCGAGCCTCCCTTCCGAGGCATCCCGTTGAATATACCGACAGGAACATTCGAGGACCTGTCAGTGGAATCAATTCAATTCTCTAATCGTGGAAGTCTTATCGAGGAAAAGATGACTCCTACACAAACTGCATTCACAGAGTCGAGCGCACCTCAGAGTACAAAATCTCGCGACGGGATACAACAGACAGTTTTTTCGGACTCGCTACGGTTTAAAGCGTCGGCTTGCACCTCCCGCACGATCTCCGTAGATGATGATATGCTGTCGCGCCGGGTTAGGCTAATGTACGAGAAAGGCGACGAGAACGTCAGTGATGCGGAGCTCGCCAGGGCAACAGCCCAGGAGAGTGGTATATTATGGGAGGAATACGCTCCATCGGAAGGTGGAACCGAACCGGTAGCTGATAGTAGTTCTGTGACGGATATTAGAAGCATGTCTTCGGTTGCTGCCAATGGATCTATCAAGAGAGACACTTTGGAACTAGCTGGCGGGATAGAAGACTGGCAGAATGTGGCGGCCGGCGATGTCGATCGATACGGCTTCATCATTCCACGATCAAGTACGAGAGATGGTCAGGAGCCCAGTCCAGATATTCACCGGATCCATCGCGTGTCCACCAGCCTTCTTCTCGCATCAGCGACACCAAGGCGGAAACACCCCTTGATGCACTCTCCATCTAGGGCAGCAAGCAATCGCTCCTTTACAGGAAGATCTCCGACACGGAATTTCGCCGATTCTCTATATCGTCCAAGTTCTTCCCAAAGTGCTTATAATCCGTCGCTAAGGCGGTCGCCATCTCGATTGCGGAACGCTACAAACCGTCTCCCGCACAATAAGGACCGTCGGCTGAGAGATGAAGCGGGAGACATGCTCACTCTTCCACCGGACATGCCAAATGGCGAGGAGGACGATATACCAAGTGCACACGCTTCGAAAAAGAAAGAGTGGGAACGCGAAGACAAATGGAAGAAGATGGCCAAACCAACGAAGAAGACCCAGGATGGTAGCGGAATGACCTTCGAATTCGATACTCACAGCTCGAAGCTGATCAACCGGACTTGGAAGGGAATCCCTGATAGTTGGCGGGCTACGGCTTGGTATGCTTTTCTTGACGCTAGTGCGAAAAAGAGACGGGACAGTCCCTCAGACAAAGATCTTATCAGAGCATATCACGAGTTTCAGGGCATGTCTTCTCCAGATGATGTCCAAATCGACATCGATGTCCCTCGCACTATAAGCAGTCACATCATGTTTCGAAGACGTTATCGAGGAGGTCAGAGGTTGTTATTTCGGGTCCTCCACGCGATGTCGCTCTATTTCCCAGATACCGGTTATGTCCAAGGGATGGCAGCCTTAGCCGCAACCCTTCTTGCCTACTACGATGAAGAGCATGCGTTTATCATGCTAGTTCGCTTGTGGCAGCTTCGGGGGCTAGAACAATTATATCGGTCTGGGTTTGCCGGTTTGATGGAAGCTCTCAACGATTTTGAAAAGGGTTGGCTCGAAGGTGGAGAGGTGGCAGCGAAGCTAGTATGTCCTTGTTCACATATATTGCATGCGATACATCTATTAACCAACATGTACTCCTTCAGAGTGAACTAGGAATACCACCTACCTCATACGGTACCCGATGGTATCTGACTCTGTTTAATTACTCGATCCCGTTCCCCGCGCAGCTTCGTGTTTGGGACGTCTTCATGCTACTAGGCGATCCCGACAATTCAGTGCCATTACGACCACCTAAAGGTTCTGGCAGTGCATCTAGGCTGCGGTCGCCGCCAAGCCCATTTGATAAAAGCTTGGATGTTCTCCATGCTACTTCTACTGCCTTAATAGATGGCATGCGCGAGATTCTCCTCGAATCCGACTTCGAGAACGCTATGAAAGTTCTTACGAGTTGGGTCCCAATCAAGGATATTGAGGTGTTCATGCGCGTGGCCAAGGCAGAATTCAAATTACATACCCGAAAACGCGCAATTTAGAGTATCAAGGTCGCATCCCTAAAGAATTACATGGCAAGACCTTACCCAAAATTGTTCACAGAAGTTATTGTTTTCAAATCTATTTACTAAAAAAGGTGGCTAGTTTTCTATTCACTAGAAAGAAATCTAAGGTGACTGGGGACCCCTTACAGGCGTTCAATGACCCCTTATAAAATTTGTATTATTCGTCAGCATTTGATGGGCTACTGCGATGTAACAGCAAGTTTTCTCAGTCAGCAGACGCCTACATTTCTGAGGCTTCTCTGCATCTTGCTTGCATTTCTAGTCGTGCCTTATTCTTGCTCCATTTCTTCCTTCTCCATGTTCTTCTAGAGCTATTCCCCTTTCCTTCCAGTTTGTTTGCTCTTTTCCTTGCTACATAACATTAAGTTTGTGTTGGTAAATACCCCAATACCCAAAATCTCTGCAACATCTAAGAGCTCCATTCATAATCATCAACCTCATCTTCCCTTTCCTTAATTCCATTCTCACCGCAAATATTTTCTAACTTCATACTTCTCACACATTAATCACATCCGCTTCGGTGACGGCGCCACTTTTTCCGCACCACTAGTAAGTAGGCATGTTCCTACTTATTTACTCATCCACCCATTTTATTCCTTAGCATTTCATACCTCCAACCGTCTGTCATCCTAGACATATTAATTTTCCGATTTGTGCATACATATGGAAGTCTTGAAGACGTAAACGCGATACTTAGAAAGCTCTTTGTTTGCTTTTTTTTTTTTTTAATTCGATTTGCGGTTGTATGTATTCGCCCATTTTTATCATACCATTTTTAAATCCACTCATTCGGCTTCTCTCTCTTAATAACTTGACTACTGCGGACGTCTATTTCCATCTTTATTCGGGTAATTACATGCTATGATGTTACATAATCACATATTAGTTCTCCGTTACTAATTTAATGATAACTATCATATGTACAAATTCGATTTCTATGATCCCTCAATCTACTTTTCCTTTCCCGCGTATATTAATAGTTGATTAGGAGGTAGTATTCACTCCGGGCAAACTAGCACAGTATATGGTCTGCCTTTCTTTTACTTTACTCTGGTGGCGGGCCAGCATGGGCCTCATGGAACAGCGTCCACCAACCATATATTGACAAGGAACAACAGAAAGAATGGCTCTTGAAGCAAGACATCGATAGGTAAATACCTGCAACTGCTGCTGCTAATGCTAAATAGACCTTAATTCACTGGGTAAATACTATTATTAATCGGACCTCCCGAAATACATACCTAATTATTACTGATTAGTCATTATAATCTATATCCCAATAGATGGAACTTATTATCATGTATCATTCCGTTGATCAAGCCTGTGCTGGTGAGGTACGTAGCATCAAGGGCACCAAAAGTGGTATCGTATCTGCAGTCAGCTTCTCTACTCATTCCTATCCCTTCTTTCTGTTGTTTTGTTTTTCTCTTTTCTTTTCAGTCCTTCAGGTGGCCCCTTTTGATGCCTCTGTCCCACAGTACTTGCATTGTACCTAGGTATCACTTTGATCCTTCCTTGCACTACCATGTGCAGGGTATTAAGGAAGTATTGTATAATTCCATTTCTGCTACCCAACTCTTCTGGGTTTTCGTGATACTTACTACATATGATAGCAGCAGCTGTCCATGGCCTCCATGGTGATTGGGAAGAAACATGAACTGGTGGATCCTTATGGCTTCCGGCTGAGACTTTCTGCCTTTACAGTTGCTGGAGGCAAGATTTTTACATGTACCTTGTCACTCGGATACAGCGCGGCATCGGCTTTTTACAATACTCCTAATTAATGACACAGTGGGTGTGGCGGCAATGGTCCTTGACAGATGGGAAACGTCAAGCATAGACCAAAAGAATAGGCCGCTTATCTTTATTCCATAACTTATAGTCTTGGTGGTAGGTATTATTATAAAAAGAGAGGTGACTGCAAACTTCTTGACATCTATAATGTCATGATGAGGCCTGATTCTTCTAGGAAGAAAAAGAACTATGAACGTGGACAAGAATTAGCTAAGCGAGGGCTCCAACATGATATAATAAAGGCCTTAATTCTTGCGCATGGGCGACTGACAAATTATGGAGGCTCGCTGAACAGTGTATAAGGATCGGTCTCCTTGGGGTGCCCCGTCTTGGGGCCAATTTGCTGCACGTCTTCTTAGAGCACTTCAGCTAGGTATACATAGTAGGGTCTGGCGCCAACCAAGGTTTTTTAGAGGACCTCCAAAGAACTCTCTCAAAAACTCTGGTAGATATTTCAAAGCAATTTGTCGGGCGTGCTCGGAATCTCCAAATTATGAATCTGAGGTTCTTATCAATCAGTTGATACGTTTATTAATCATATGTATGAGCTGTCTTTAACATCTAGGTTGTTGATAAAGATTCCGCACGGTTGAATTCAAAGCTTAGATATATGTGCGAAAGATGTCTATAATAGGAAATCCCGGATTGCGATCGAATACTGCTGCAGATATCGGGAGCGCTATCCTAGTAGCTATGTTTGTCGGGTATGTATGCCGACATCATTCCGGAGTGCACGAGGCATACATAAAGATTGCGCAAACACTTGAGTTTCCTGGATGGGACAAGCCAAACTTTGACGTATTTCTGGTCTTGATGGTACTCGGTAGCGCCGTGCAGCAGTAACTGTTGGTAATAGGGCAATTTTGATGATAGAGACCTTTTTTTGAGCACACTGCTTCGGACAACTGACAACAAACAGCAGATGCAGCTAGCAGATTTCCTTCCTATCGCTAGCTCCAATTGTCCAGCAGCTTTGACCACATCATCTGTTATTTGGATCTGGTACGATGGTACCCTTATCGATTTAGCAGAAGTTCTACCAGTTGCTTTCTATTTCCCTTCCATGATTTGAACATAATCTCCTCGTTGATCCAGTAGAAATTTCGCCATTTGCTTTTTTTCATTTTTCTGATTGCCTGCATCTGTGACCGGAACAACCCGGCCTCCTCGCCGATCTAGCAGAAGTTCCATTACTTGTTTCCCAATTCTCAGATTACCTGCAGCGGCTTTGACCACATCTTCCATGATCGGAATCTGGTTTCCTCATCTATCCAGCAGGAGTTCCATCACTTCTTTCCCGTCTCCAATTGCCTGCAGCAGCTTGGACCACATCTTCCGTGACTGGAATCCGGTCTCCTTGTCGACCTAGAAGGAGTTCCATCACAATTTGTTCAAAACCCGGACTCGTATGGTTGTAGACTGCGTAGTTGTAGACTCGTATCCACAGGCTTTCTCGCTTATTTAACATCATCGACTTGAAGAAGCTCTCACGCTCCTGTGCAACACTGAACTCGGGCCCTGCAATAGCCGCATGACGAGGCCAGTAGAAAACCGCATATGCAAAAAAACCTATTCGGTTTCTCATGTTTTTCACATCATCCAACACTGGCTGCAAATTGCATAAAAGGTAGCTGATATATCGATTTGCCAAGGGAGCATGAGCTTTGAATTCATCAATCACTCCTTCTTCCCTAGTGTCAACAAGAAAATCTTTCACAGACTTATGCAGGAGGCACACAATTTCCTGTTCACCGTGCCCCAGAGCTGTTTTCAGCTGATTTTGGTACAGTGAATGTAGTTCCTGAGGCATGTTTCGGAGTTTCTTGCTCGCATCTCTTGACCGTGTTTTTTCCAATTCGCTATACGGCTATGCCGACCCATAGGAATGGTCCTTCAGCTTTTTCTTTAAGCATATCAATGCATGGATCATGCGCACGGACCGTTTTTTTGCACAGTTTTTGACACCTAGCAATGCAGCCAGCATTTACACGGATTCTTTACAGGCATCTGGGCTCAGTTATGCTTTGTGTCAAAAAATGTGCGAAAAACGATCCATGCACATTTGTGGGGATTGTGGCTAATTATGCTATACGGAGACGTCACCTTTTCCTAATATGATCATACGATGTGATATAGTAGCTTTCTTCATTACATGCAGAATTCAGAACTAAAATAAGCTGATTTCAGGAAAAAAGCACAAAAATCTTGGCAAAGTATCAAAGCACATAGGTATGTTAATGTAAGGTTAATTCCTGTAAGAGATCGTGGAATGTTGGATTTAGTATATTTTTGGTGATCAAAAGGATGCCATCAAGGATAGCCCTGTTTGTTGACCTGCTTTGGGATTATACGTACCTCTTATTATTCAGTTCGCTCCAAGGCTTCCCCAATCCCTACCTGCTGATCGACCCCTTTTTTAAAAAAAAAAACCACCCGGGGTCCTCTGAGCAGTCCAGTAAACTAACTAGAGCTTGGCACTATTCAATAGCGAAGACCGCATCTGGGCTTGAGGGGCTTTAGAGTGTAAATCCTATAAAAGCACTTCCATTTTTATCTAGCTCACTGTTAAAGCTGAGTTAGAGGTATGCAATTCCAGGCATCCAAGCTGCGCACAGGATTGTCAATTACGGCCCCGCTACCTTCCGATCAAGCAGATCTTAGATCATAAAGGCAACAACGCACCTCCAACCACGACCACCTGGGCTCGCAACTTCAGGAGCCATTTTCAGTTCCCAGTCGGGGTCCCTTGATGATTCCTGCAGCCCAGTCCTCTTCGCCGCGAGATCTTGCGTAGCATGAGGCTGGCTGCTAGTGGGAGAGAAGTATTTGAGCCGGCGTTGCTGTATCATCACAGGGCTTTCAATAAGTCCAGTCATATCGAGTCAAGTCGATCAAACAACTTGGTGGTGACTTGGTCAGTGTAGGTACTCTGACTAAGCCATAAATCGACTAGGCTGAAAATGTGGCTTAATTGGAGGTGTGACCATATGATACATAACTTATTAATGCCTACCTAGTATCATAGTAGTACTTTGTGATTTAGTGATGCTTGATTTACTGCCGAAGGTAAGGCTCTGGCTAAATCGCGGCTTTATTGGAAAGCTGAAAAACATTGTTCGCTTTATCCGGATGAGCCCTAAAGTAACGTGGTGAGTTCGAAAGAATCAAGATCAATGAATGCGGCGATATTGAATGACTAGCGGCTGAGGATGTCGAGGATGAGCACCAGTTAGAAGTAAGAAAGAAGTCAGCATATCTCTTTTGTATTACTCGCTAACAGCTCCCCTAGCTTATCTCCAATAACAAGACTCGCTGCGACTCAACGAATGATGCTTGAATGCGCATTAAAGTGTCAAGCTCGTCTTTAAGCGTACTGTAGCAACTGGCGCCCGGAGAGCTAATGACGATAATGACAGTAGCTACGACCTGCGGGAAGATATATTGCTACTGGAGGAATGGGAAGGTGTAAGGGAGGCTATCAGGGCTCTGAACCCTCTTTGATATACACAAAACTGGCCGAATAGCGGGACGTCGGTCTTTAAGATTGGGTGCCGATCGTTAATACCCTTATGATACACTTCTCCAAAGCTAGTGAGCTATTCAGAGAAATGTCCGATGAGGGAGCGGTACACGAGTGGCTTTATATCTGCTGCGAGAAGGGCCGTGAGATGCCAGATCACTACCCCAGTTAGCTCACAAATCGCCTATATACTGCACAGCCATGATTATGGGCCCTTGCCTGAAGTATGAATGGTTCGAGCAGAAATGGGCCACACCTCCAAACTGGGATCAGGTACCTGAAGCCAAAAAGAGCGTCCATACTCTCTGGAGAAGATGGGTAACAGGATCGGTCGCAGAAAGGTGCGCCGTCGGAATCGGTCAACTTGTCTACGCCACAGCAAGCATGTTCACAGGTTGACAATGATGATACATTCCAATATGATCATGAAAAAATCAAGTACGCGACAATAACGAACCGAGCCAATGCACTTGAAAAACACTGTAATGAAGATGCTGTCGAGCAATTCACATTGTCGGATTGGAAAAAGCTAGACAAAAGCTAGCCTAGCCTAGTCTTGCGCTAGACCACACACTGCCCATTTCGCTATCGCAATCTTTTAGTAATACGGAAATTTACGTTGAATCCCTTGCGAGCGAGCATGTATAAAGTCTGATCTGTTTGAGGCGTTGGAGACACTACGGGCCTGGTTTTTACAGAGCCATAGAGATGGTGTCGGAGATGACGTGGAGAAGAAACAGAGTGAAGAACTGGATGCTATATCTGAAGTCATTCGATGAATAATGCTAGTTCTCTCCTTTTCCCCTCTATTTCAAGTCGAGCCTCAGTGAGGTTGGTGATACAGTAGTACTTGCAGTACACGCACCAATCCTTAGTGTATATGTATGATACTACTACTAATCGTATTTATGTCTGTTGAAGCAATACTGCACACCGTGCAGTATATATTATTACACTGTAACCATCTGAGATGAAAAAGAAGAGAATTAAATAGGTTCGAGGCAAAATTCAGGCGAACATAGGCAGAATTCGGATTACCAATCAAGTGACCAAGTCTGACCAAGTCACTTGATTGTATGGCGACCGGGAATCGACGGGTCGGCTTACAGAACATGCAGAATTCATTAAAGGTTTCAGGCTGGAAGGCTGTGGATGGATGCTTGTGCGTCGAATGTAGACGTCCACCTATATATACTATGATATAACGCCAAATGAAGATATCGATGTTGGGACGCTGCAGCATCATGCCAAGGAGCTTACCCACTGTGTTAACAACAATAGATCCAAATAGAAATAAAGGAAACACTGATAACCGTCATTAAACGCTTCAACTACCTGCTCCACACCGAAGGCCATAAATCTCTGCAAACCCTCAGGCTGTAATTTCGTCTCTCACCTCAGGTAACCTCCGGGGATTCTCCACCTGATTCTAAAATTCCGTCAGACGGAGTTTGTGGCTTTGTGTCTCTAATTTCAATGCGTAAGCTTACTGGGATTGTTTCTGCCATACAATTCTTATAATAACATAGAACGCGAACCTAGGTCCTGATTAGCTGTAGAACATTCCGGTGTATACCGTATCTGTAGGTAGTCTTACCTCCCCTAGTTTTTTTCATCTGTTTAGGCGCTTATAGGCCTTTTTCTGCAGGGTTGTCCTTGGGAATATAGCTTTCTCTCCTAAGGCTCATTTCTAGAAGCTACAACACAACTGATCGGTCATCTCATCTCTTAGACTAAGGTTGGGTCATGAATACCATATCGGGGTATTCCCATGACAAGCGATCAGCTTGAATTTACCTCAAAGATTTCCTTGATGGTTGGCTCTGAAGTGGAAGGGAGAGGTAGAAGGAGAGGGCTACAGCCGTAGGCAACATACAGGTCAGCTAGAAGCGCGTGGTGACGAGCAAAAAAGGACTCAGTAGTAGCAGCTCAATGCAGAGCTGGCTGCATGGAATATCACCACGGCAATCGTCAGAAGCATGCGAGCAATAGTTGCCGCCCAAGGTGGAAACCTATTCTTTTCTGCAACACGAAATTTGAATTTGAAAGAAAAAGAGTTCGATCCAACCGGGCATCCTTTTCACCTGTCGTCCTACCGAATTAAACTGCCATACATATCCCATATGTCAGAAGACAGCTAAGCTCAAGGCCGTTAACATAGCCTGTCAGTCCTTTCAGCATTGCACCAAAGGTTGTCATCGGTCCAATGATCCCAGTTCCGAGAATTAACTTCGCCATCTGTTCACAACCGCTAGTTTATGAAAGAAGTTGAAATCCAGTAATATGCCCTTGACATTCTGAGTTTAGGAGGAACTACACTTTTCAAAAGTGCTTCGATGGCATCTCTTGGGATCGGGATCGAGTCTCATTAATTATCAATCTAGTAGGAGCTTCTTCACCTCCTGATAGCTCCGATTGCTTAGCGGCTTTGATCACATCATCTGCGATTTGGATCCGGTACGGTGGTACCCCCATCGATTGAGCAGGAGTTCCACCACTTGCTTCCCATTTTCCCAATTGCCTGCAGCAGTTTGGACCGCATCTTTCGTGATCGGGAGCTGGTTTCCTCGTCGGTCCAGCAGGAGTTCCATCACTTCTTTTCCATTTTCCCAATTACCTGCAGCGGCTTGGACTACATCTTCTGTGATTGGAAGCCGGTCTCCTCGTCGATCCAGAAGGAGTTCGATCACTTGTTTCCCATTTTCCCAATTACCAGCAGCAGCTTGGACCACATCTTCCGTGATTGGAATCTGGTCTCCTTGTCGATCCAGCAGGAGTTCCATCACTTCTTTCCCGTTTCTCAGATTACCTGCAGCGGCTTTGACCACATCTTCTGTGATCGGAATCTGGTCTCCTCGTCGATCCAGCAGGAGTTCCATCACTTGCTTTCCGTTTTCCCAATTACCTGCAGCGGCTTTGACCACACCTTCCGTGATTGAAATCCCGTCTCCTTGTCGATCGAGCAGGAGTTCCATCACTTCTTTCCCATTTTCCCAATTACCTGCAGCAGCTTGGACCACATCTTCCGTGATTGGAATCTGGTCTCCTCGTTGATCCAGTAGGAATTCCATTACTTGTTTCCCACTACCCCGATTACCTGCAGCGGCTTTGACCACATTTTCCGTGATTAGAATCTGGTCCCCTCGTCGATCCAGCAGAAGTTCCATGACTTGTTTCCCATTTCTTGGATTACCTGCAGCGGCTTGGACTACATCTTCCGTGGTCGGAATCCGATTTCCTCGTCGGTTCAGCAGGAGTTCCACCACTTGTTTCCCACTTTCCCAGTTACCTGCGGCGGTTTGGACTACATCTTCCGTGATTGGAATCTGATCTCCTCGTCGATCCAGCATGAGTTCTATCACCTGTTTCCCATTTCCCCAATTACCTGCAGCAGCTCTAACCACATCTTCTGTGATCGGGAGCTGGTCTTCTCGGCGATCTAGCAGGAGTTCCATCACTTGTTCCCCATTTCTCCAATTGCCTGCAGCAGCCCGGGCCACATCTTCTGTGATCTGGATGGCGTGCCCTCGTCGATCCAACAGAAGCTCCATCACTTGCTTCCCATTTCCTAAATTTTGTGCTGCAGCCTCGACCACGTTTTCTGTTATCTGGATCCTGTCACTTTGTCGATTCAATAAAAGCTCCATCAATTTATTCCCATTAATTTGATTTCCCGCTGCAGCTACCAAAGTGCGCTCGGTTACTACCATTCTTGCCCCTCCCTGCTCTAAGAATCGAGCTATCACAGTGATTTGGCCTTGTCTTGCCGCTTCTTCCATTGGTGTTATTCCATTTTGGGTCTCAAATGAAGGGTCATTAAATTTGACTACTTCTTGAGTGCTCAGTAAGCTCTTCGAGTCTACAATCTCCATTCTGTTGGTTAATACAAAGTCTATTAAGCATAAGATACCCCACCTGGCTGCCACATGCAGTAGGGAAAATCCGCAGGGAATTTGTTCAAAACCCGGACTTGTATGGTTGTAGGCTGCATAGTTGTAGACACGAATCCACGGGCTTTCTCGCTTATTGAACACCATCGACTTGAAGAAGCTCTCATGCTCCTGTGCAACACTAAATTCGGACCCTGCGATAGCCGCATGACGAGGCCAGTAGAGAACTGCATATTCGAAAAACCTATTCTTCGGTTTCTCATGTTTCACGTCATCTAACGCTGGCTGTAAATTGGATAAAAGGTAGCTGATACATCGATTTGCTAAGGAGGCATGAGCTTTTAACTCATTGATTACAGCTTCTTCCCCAGTGTCAACAAGAAAATCTTTCACAGATTTATGCAGAAGGCGTACAATTCCATCCAGAACAACAATCATGAGACGACACATCCCGATGTCTTCGCGAGTAAAATTGATGCGGTCCTCTTCATCTTCATCGTGATATAATTGACAAGCTTCGGATAACTCTTCCACCCTTAGTGGTCGTTGTGCAATTGCAACGAGGCTTAGTATTTGCAAAATTGTTTGATTATCCTCTTCATTATGTCCCAGAGCTGTTTCTAGCAGATTTTGGTACAGCGAATGTAGCCCCCGAGGCATGTTTCGAAGTTTCTTGATCGCATCTCTCGACCGGGTTTTTTCTAATTCGCTACACGCTATGCCGACCCATAGGAATGTTCCTTCAGCTTTTTCTTTAAGTATATTCGATACCTCCAATGCGACTTTTTTGGAGTAGTCGTTTCCCCGGCTGAGCTCTTGGACTTTTTCTTCAATGAATATGTCAAGGTCTTCCTTGACTTTTAGATATGAAGACAGATCTTTGTGATTGAATTGACCCAGGAATCTTCCAATCTCAGGGTACGGCCTACTGGTAATTAAGACGTGGATACTCGAATTTAGATTCTTAATATTGTTATCTCGAAAGCTTTGACAGATTTGAGTCAACAGAATACTCTGCGACTCAGCGTAACATTCATCCAGAGCATCAATAATGCAGTATTTTTCTCCACTTGCAGTGTCGTGTCCAATTTCCATCAGTGCAGTCCATAGCCCATCAGAGGATTCAAAAAGCTTTTCTTTCTGTACCTCAAACTTGGGAAGGATAAGCCTTATCAGCTCAGGGCGCTGCTTGACTAGCTGGTATAAGAGGCCGCGAAGAATGGCAGTCTCTGTTCTCCGGCTCTCGGAACTGGAGTCACAGAAAAAGTATGCGAGCGTCTTATCTCCATTAGCAAATGGGGCCTGATTTGGTAACTCTTCGACAATGGTGATGGCCATAGTAGATTTCCCAGTTCCTGGGTTACCATAAAGCCATAATATGTTGGATTCATGCTTGCCGGTGTTTATCGCCGTCTGTAATCCAAGCCATGCTTTGAGCTCGTCTGTTTCCAAGATCCAGTCACACGTTCCAAGAGCTCGATCTCCTTTTCTTCTCTTCAATGCATTTTTGTCATTTGTCGGGTCGGTTATGAACAGGCTCCGTAAACATGCTTTTTCTTCTGGGGTGAATTCAGTCTCTAGAACTCCGTCAGCAGGCATATTTTCCCGCAATTCAAGAATGGAACATACTGCGCTCCGGCTGTGTCTTATTAGAAGAGGCTTCCGCAGGAACTATTGATAATAGCAACCTTCCATATGCTGCGGCGGTGAGAGCCGCATAGCCTTGCCATTGTTTTTGTTTATGGGAATCACAATAATCACAGATCCCTCGAATCACAAGGCATGGGAGTTGATCCATAAGTCCTGCAGCCTCCATCTCGAAGCAGAGGATATTTAACTCTTGGGCAAGGTGATCCCGCATCTGGGCATTCTTCATGACCTGATTCCCAGAAGCAATCAATCCATAATGAATGTTAGGGTCATCGGTTTCTCGTGGTGCGCGATCCACTAACTGATTATGATCACATGCCAGACACTGATCAGTGTCATCACCTTGGTGTTCATATGTTGAATGGAAGAGCCAATCTTCATTAGGTTGGGAGAATTGTGTTCTCATTTCTCGGCGCTTTGCCAACGTATCAGATATGATTCCTTTAATTGGTCTTGCTCCCATCATGTAGTTGCTCTCCATTTGAGCTATCGCAGCTAGCAGAAGCTGAGGAGGTTTGTTGAGAGATCCGGCTCGTTGAAAGCGTCCGTCGCGAATTGTTTTGCCATAATCATATGGTATCACTCCACCAGAGATGCCAGTTGGCTTGCTGACCACCACATCACCAAGTCGAATGTTGGCGCTTTTGCTGGGAACTCCACCTCCAATGCCAACCATTAGGCCAAATCGAAGAGATTGAAACGTTAATCGCATTTGGGCCAGTACGGTCGCTGCAGATGTGACCCCATAAACACCAGATGGCAAGCAGGCGATCACCACATTGTGGCCGCTTAATTGCCCGAGCGTGTAGATATTCTGGTCGGTCTGTGGCTGAAGAAGGTGATTGTGAGTCTCGTCTAGCATGGCCTTTGCGGCTGCCATTTCCAAGGACAATGCGCAGATCCATGCGACCGTGTAGTTATTATGAGATAGGGACATGGTTTCTAAGGTATGGTATAGTAAATAAGCAGTTGGTGTCTTTGATAGAGAAAATTGTGAGGACAGTACTATGATACGGTATTCAGCTGATGCAATCGCCAATAATAACATATAGGGTGGCAATTCCAGCCAATTAAACTCAGGTATCTCAATTACTCTACTGC
This sequence comes from Pseudotulostoma volvatum, assembly GCA_019804575.2. Taxonomy (NCBI): domain Eukaryota; kingdom Fungi; phylum Ascomycota; class Eurotiomycetes; order Eurotiales; family Elaphomycetaceae; genus Pseudotulostoma; species Pseudotulostoma volvatum. Next base: position 19,059 of record JAHQZX020005330.1, read on the forward strand.
TATCATATCATATCATAGGATATATAATCTTGGCACCTATAACTGTTACCTACAATAGTTACATGTATCATGTGGTTTCACTGCCACAGGTCATATGATAATCCTACCAGGGGTTTTTTTCCTAATATGATAGTATCATACTATTTTGATAGAATAAGTTGATTTCAAGAAAAAAGCACAATACCTTTGGCCAAAGGATTTATAAGCACATATAGGTATGCAATGCAGGGGATTACGGAATATTAGATTTATTCTATTCTCGGTGATTAGAAGGATACCATCAAGGATAGTGTTTTTTTGACATGCTTTGGGATCATACCTCTTATTATTCAGTTCGTTCAGGTTCCCCAATCCCTGCTGACCGAACCCTTTTTTAAGACACCCAGGCTGCATGGAGGTCCTCTGGGCAGTCCAATACGGGACCATCGATCAGTAGGGAGTAGAATTCTTAACTGCTCTAATATTGTGCAAAGCCCGTTTCGGGCAAGGCATGTGTGTGGGCTGAGGACCAAGGCTAGGCCATCTGTTACGAGCGATAACCTAGAGTCTATTTTGGAGTTTGGAGATTTATCGGCTAGTCAGAAGGGAGAGGAAGAGGAAGAAGCGTCTGCTTGCTTGCCTAGAAATAAATATCTTTGTGCTCGAACCATGCCTGTGCAGATCAGGGTCAATATATCGGGGGTCCTCGATAGCAAACTTCAGAGACACAAAGTTATCTCAGAGGTATTAGCGAGGGGGGTGAGGCAACCGTCGGATAATCCATAATCGCACTGTACACCTAACTTGAAGTTCAATTTGTATCCGTCCCCACTATATCTACTGCCTTGGATTGGAATCCTGGTGGATAACTTTTACTAATGAAAGAGAATGAATACCAGCTGAAGTGACCGTTCACAGGCCTTTGATACAAAGTACAAACCAAATTGATCCGTAATGCATGTGAGGATGATATGAAAACATAAATTCTTGGTATAAGCCACCACAAACGCACGCTCCTAACAACCTATCCCATGCCAGGCAATTTCCCGTTCTGGTGTTTAGAATAGCTTCCAGGCAAGCTTTGGGTGTAAAGACACCAGAGGCTATCTCCAAATCAAAAAGGCGACTTCTATATTCCCATGACTGCTGAGAACGAATTTTGAAGCATCAGTGATTTCGAGCTTTCTCGACATGCCTCAAGTGGACATTTCACGGAAGCGTTGACATGAATTCTCCACGCACCTTACAGATAGGGAACCCTCCCATCGAATAATTAATATTAGAGTGGATTGCGCTCACCAACAATTGGCTAGCATGTCGATATCATCTAATCTAATTAGGATCCCGATTCTCTTCGTTATTTCCTGAACGCGGGCCGTTGTTCCATGGTTTGGGATATGAAGTTCCTCAATACTGCCCATCGATTTGATGTTGACAGGCTCCGATCGACATTAATATCAGACAGGCCAGCCGCCCCGCCTGCTACGGTCTTAAAGTCGATTTCAGCCATTTGCGCCATATTCGTCGAGAAGCGCTTCCGTTCCATGCGTTCCATTTTCTCTCGCCGCTTTGTCATGCCAGGTCGATGCTTGAGGGTCCTGTGCTTAATGATATTTCCATTATTGGCGTATCTATCCTGCTCGTTCTCCCCAGTAGTGGGTAACATCTTAGACAGCGAGTCGAGGTTGGCTACCAGCTGCCTTGAGGGTCTTTTGCGCTTCGGAGGCTTCGGAGCTTTCTTGTGGGACTTCTCGATTCTGGACAAAAAAGTTGAATGTTTGATCAGCCGCTTGTCCTTCTTGGTCGTGTGAAATTCATCTTTGAAGCTAGTTTCGAATGTGAGAGCCCCCGGCTTAGTGGTGGACTTGAACGATACCCTCGACTTAGGACGGGTAGGAGCCTGGATGGTCAGCCGAGATATCCGGATTGCGGAGGTACAAAGTCTAACTACCATTTGATAGAGATTGTAAACGGGGGAACACTGCTGGTTACTACTAGTACCTATAGTGTTGAGGGAAAACTGATGGGAAGATAGGGAGATGAATAATCGATGTTGGAACCATAGAAGGGTAGAGTACCTCCTTCCCGCTTAACTACATTAGTTATAGGCTTACCGTACCACTTATGTGCAGTACCAGCAAAAAGATCTAACTACAGTACCTAATATCACCTCCCATATGTCCTTAAGAGAAAATAGAGATCACCTCCACCTAAGCCCAAGCAAACAAGAACTGGATTACTAATGTGACTAGTGACAATGTTTCAAGCGGTCTCCTACTATCCCCACATTCCAGAAAATACCTAAACCAGTATTCTCAAAAAGACTATGAGCAGTTTCCTCGAGGCCCGACAAATCTCTAGTATGTTTCCAACCGATCACCAAGAGGCTATTGCTGATTTTTTTTTTCTTAGGGACGTAATCTAATATCTGGAGATCCCTGGACTGCAGCGGCCAGAGCTAAGCTCGAAACAGTTGCTACCAAAGAAAACCAGCCACTTTTTCGTACCTCCCTACCTATTATCCCTCCCTTTTTTTGCTTCCTTCAACGAAGTCTTTGCAATTCCGGTCAAAAATACATATACTTCTGGCTAGTGGAGACTCGAACAGTGACGGTACAGCCTTAAAGGAGCTTACTACTGCGATAAAGCTGGCAACTCATGCTGGAGGGCAAGAAATCCGCATCATGCCACTACCAGAATTCAATTCCATCAGCTTCAATCCAACAGCAGACCTGATCCTATCTTACGACGAAACCCAAGAACAGTGCCCACAGCAAATGATCCGCATCAGATTCAAGTGTGCCCCCAAAGCTCCTCTGTAATTCAAATTCTGACCGGGATATACAATCCTGCTGTACAAAGATATAGTTGACATGAATGAACCTTGGAAGGGTGAGCCGTCGACACTATTAGAGGTCTTACAGTTCAGCGTGCAGTTGATAATCGAGACCCGTCTGTAACCACGGTAAATCCGAACCAGGCTATTGCAGACTGTCAACGCAAATACCGGGAAGCCGGGGAATTGAAAAGCTAAGAAAACCAACTCAATCCTGAATCTTAGCGGAAACAGAATTATTTCATACCAACCGTCATCCGAAGGGAAGTGCTCACAGTCGATAGCACGAAGCTAAGTCTCCTCGGAAGCACTCCGTATATGGGACAGTGACATCTCCCTTACTGTGAGGGGGCCGCATACCCATTTTGCTTTTTCTTCTGAATGACTCGTTCTTATACTTTACTTACATGTCACATACTAGAGGCGGTATGTATCATTTATATACATATGGGCACGTCTATCTATAAATGGATATATGCATATTGTGAATGCAATCTGCTATCTCTATCGATATATACATGGCTTTTTCCAAGACTTAGAAAATTTCTGGCTAAACTTCTATTCGTCCCGCAGCAGTATCTCATGTCAAATACCTAAACAGTTGAAGTTGTGATTAACCTCTTACGTAGACACTTCAGAACCCACGCGCACCTACTATAGAATATTGAAGGCTATGTGGTAGAGTCCTAATCTCCAACCTCTGTTGCCATGCGGTGGCCTACCTATGATAGAAGCTGCAATACAATTCAAGAGATCCATATCATTATTACTAATTACCGGCCTAGGTAGTGTCAGGTTAATTTGCAATTATCCATAATAACGATAACATTATTAAATAGCAAGATCGTACATAAGGCTCCATCCGATTCTGTGTATCATGATAGGTGCCTAATACTAACTATAGTAAATAAGTCCTACTCTTTCAGTACGGTCAGCGTTCGCAGCCTACTGTAGGCCTTTAAAATTGAACGCCGGTTAGGTACATACTAGGTATCTACGAAGTAGTTATCAATAAGCCGAATGGTGACCTTAAAATCATACATACGTATGTAGGTACTTAAAAGAAACGACGGTGTGCTAGATCATCATCCCTAGTAGAATACTACGCTGCCAAACAAGCTACTTACTATCATATGTATGAAATGACAAGTTATTAGAATAGTACTACTAGGAGGACATAGTTCAGAGCGGCCGACTTCGTATGAAAGTTCGAAAAGAGCCTGAGGTTGCGAATAAAAGCTATGGTGTGATACCTAGAGTAGGATAGATTCTGGCTTTTCAAGTCCCCAATTCCTTGTCCGTCTGTTTGTGGGTGAAAGGCTGTTGATAACTTCCTTTTCACTACAGCATAGTAGCATAGATCGGTCCAAAATTGGCTCGTGATCCGGGAGTCTCTGTCGCTCACAATACCCGAGGGAGGTCCAAAACGGCATTCCAATTCATTGTAGAGTAACTCAGCCATTTCAACCGCATCCATGGTGTTAGTAACAGGCAAGAAAATCGCCATCTTAGTATACCTGTCCACAATGGTTAAGATTGAATTGTAATTTTCCTCACCTTTCATTGATGGCGGTAACCCAGTAATCCAATCCATAGATATTTCAGCCCATGGCCTCGAAGGCTGCGGGGGTGGCTCCAAAGTGCCATAAGGCTTGTGTCTTCGGGCTGTAAGACCTTGACAGGTGGGGCACTCGTCAACATCTGCCCTCATCCCGGTCCATTTGAATTTCCGCTGCAGTAACTCCAGGGTTTTTGTCACTCCCCAATGCCCAGCTTGCGGGCCGTCATGATAAATATTCATAAGTTCATTAATTAGACTTCGTTGTTGGGGGATATATACCTTGCTTTTCCACAAAAGCAAACCCTCAGAGGACATCTTGTAAACTCCCCGGGCTTCACCTGTTGGGGCAGCTTGGACCTCTTTGTCCAATCTTTGGCACAAGGGATCAGTTGCTTGTACCGCGGCAACTAATTTCTTCAACTCGACCGCTGGGTCGCTTAACCACGGAGAATCGAGTTCGACAGCCATTCTGGCCCTAGCTCGGGTCACGACCTGGACCCTAACAATGTTCAAGAGGTGATCAGCCTCACAGTCTTCACCCTTTGGGCTACTTTTGTTGACTGCCATCACAGCATGCGAATTTGCATCTGTGGAAGGTGCAAGGCTTAGCCTATCCACGGCACCAAGGCAATAACTCCCCAAAACATGGCGGAGACTGAAGACTTTCACATTGTGTACCCTAGCTAACTTTGCGTCCAAAGTAGCTAACAAAGATGAACAGTCCTCTTCACCCAAAGGCCTGTAACCCGGCCTCCGGGACAAAGCATCGGCGGGGTTCGATTTACCCGTTCGATACCGAACAACGAAATCATATGGCGTCAAATAGTAGAGCCAACGTGCTTGACGGCCATTAAGAGTAGGCTTCGTCATGAAACTTTGGAGATTGTGATGGTCAGTCAAGACTTCGATCTTGTGCTTGCTGCCTTCTAGGTAATGTCTCCAGTGCTTGAAGCTATCCACAATGGCTAACATCTCCTTGTCTGGGGTATTGTACCGTATCTCGGCGCCTTTGAATTGTTGGGAGTAGAAAGCGACTGGATGCCACCCGTCATCGTATAACTAGGTGTATATGCCACCTAGGGCATAGTCGGAAGCGTCTGCTTCCACCCGGGATTGTCGTTCCGGATCAAAGTGTTTCAGCATCGGAGCAGTCTCGAACGCTCCTAACAAGGCTAAAAAGGCTTCGCGTTGTCGTTCGCCCCATTCTTTGGATAAGTCTCCTGACTTTCTGCCATTCTTACTGCCTTTGAGTAAAGTAGTGAGAGGCTGGGCCAGTTGCGAATAATGTCGAATGAATCTTCGATAAAAATTGCAAAAGCCTAATAGCACTTGAACATCCGGATAACTTTGTGGTGGATGACTCTTCCATTGTCTCAACCCGACTAGGATCCATGGAAACGCCATCTGGACTGATAATAAACCCTAAAAACTCTATCTCCTTTTGATAGAACTGGCATTTTGAGGGTTTTGCATACAATTCTGCCTCTCGCAGGCGGTCGCAAATCTGATGGAGGTGTGCTGTATGCTCAGCCCCAGTGTTCAAGAAGACCAGTATGTCATCCAAGTAGACAATGCAAAAGTTGTCCATGAAGCCTCTTGACGCATTGTTGATGTAGGCTTGGAAAGTGGCTGGGGCATTCGTTAGACCGAAAGGTACAACCAAGTACTCAAAATGACCGTATCGAGTTCGGAAGGCTGTCTTCCATTCATCTCCTGGGTGGATTCGAATCCGATGGTATGCATCCTTCAAGTCCATCTTGCTGAACCACTGGGCCCCATTAACACCGTCCATAATCTCGCTAGTTAACGGCAGAGGATATCGGTTTTTTACAGTAATAGAGTTGAGTCCTCGATAGTCCACGCATAGGCGAAGGGAGGCACCCTTGGGAGAAAAAAGGATTGGGGCACCAGCTGGGCTTTTTGACGGTTGGATAAAGCCTTTTGCCAAGTTCTCTTGGATATATTCGCGGAGGATATCTAATTCGGTTTGCGAAAGTGGATAAAGTATGGTGGTTGCTTCCCTTCTAATAGTTCAATAGATAAGTCAACGCCTGGCCGGTGCGGGGGTGATTGTTCCGCGTTGGCAGTTGAAAAGACATCTTTATAGGCTTCTAGCCTAGGGTCAAGCTTAGCGGCATCTTTTCCTCGAGGTGTGCTTTGGATAAGATGGTTCACTAGAACCAACGCATAGACTCTGGGGTTTTTGAGTAACGGTTTCCTAAATCGAGTAGATCCTTCCTCCTTCACAAACGGCTTGTTAGAATTCAAAGCAAAGCGCCAATCACATCCCTTATTAGGTAGGAGGTTAATGTGAATACCCATTTGCTCAAGTTCGGCCTTATTAATAAGTAAGGGAGCTTCATCCAGTGCTCGATCCACCACCAGGAAGGGTCGATAGAATTCTCGAACCACATCGGCCGAGTCCTTCAGTGTGAATCGTACCCAGTAAGCTCCTTTGGGG
>JAHQZX020005331.1:0-25845 GCA_019804575.2 Pseudotulostoma volvatum
GTGGTGTGCGCTGGTCTGTAGAGGGTGGGGGGGGGGGGGGGAGGGGAGGGTGAGGGGGGGGGGGGGGGGGGGTGGGGGGGGGGGGGGGGGGGGGGGGGGGGGGGGGGGGGGGGGGGGGAGGACGTTGTTTGAAACTTTTATATGCAATATAGTAGCATCCCGTCCACGACCTTACTTGGATATCTAGGTATGGTATTAAAATATACAGATGGCAAGTGTTGCCAGATCAGATTGATCAAACTTTTGTTTCCAGAGAAGCGAAATTCATGTGGACATACTGACATACTGCAAAATTCCCTGTTTGCTGGGTAGAAACACATGTACCTCTCTCCGTACATGTAATACCTGCCCTAATATAATATAAAGTATCTCCTAGGTACCCTTACGGAGCCACCGAAGAGAAACTGCCTTGGGATCGCAAGGCCACGTGCGATCCCGGACCTACGGATGGGTCGGAGTCGAAACTGGCTGGGCGCCATGGCACCACGTTCCGGTTCTTACTCGCGGCAACAAAAGGCGATTTATCGAACGAGGTCAAGTGGCTGAGTCATGGTAGGGCCCGGGGGGGGGGGGGAAAGGGGTCGGTTGTGGCCAATTCGATGAGTTTGAGGAAGGGAGCATGCGCAGTAAGTAAAAAGAAAGACATCATCATCTGCTAATATAATTTGCAGCGCCTGATTCTCAGATAGCCGGTCCAAATCCGAAGCAGGCAAAGAAGCTACCTTTTGTCGTACTTAGTAGTTTTTTTTTTTTAAATTTTCTAGGTAACTACATATAATATTGTAGAAGACTGCATATGGAGTCGGTAGTCAGTGAGTGTTCTGGCTACATAAGCCAAGATAAAACGGCTAATAACAGGATCACGTTGGTAACCACAGCCAACCGACAATAAGGTCATCGTGAGATTGATTACATGCAGCACAGTCATATATGATTCTACCTAACATACTATGATAGATAGTACATCATGAGATAGCTAAAGAGGAATAGGTCCTACCTTAATGATCATTAATTAATTGAATCCTTGCTAGGCCACAGCAGTGCCGCTTTGAACCCCGGCCTTCATATAGAATATCGGAGCCGGGTTTCTGGCGCCAATCTCTGATAGAATAAGATATCTCCGTCAGCAGGATCATTAAAAGTCGGCCTAGAGTAATTGTTTCAAATCAATAGCATTTGGAGATGCATCAAGTCAGCTACTAAGTATATATATCAGGCGCACTTGAGGTAGTCTGGGCCCTGTCCCCCGCAGCCCCGTGCTGGGGATACCGTTAGGATGGACCGCCACCCTAACTAAATATTTGTTCGAAAGTTGCTATATTCTTTTGTGTTTGTTTTTCTCTAAACTATACCTGATTTTATTGTAGTGGGATTCAAGACGCTGACCCTAATCTAGACCTGTGATCTTAACACACTTCCAGCTAAAGTCTGTGGCGAAGCGGTCCGTATCCTCTCTAGTAATCCTCAATTCCTGATAGCGATTCGGATTTGAGGTTGGCTTTCCGCTGGCCCCTTCTGTTCTTCAATCTATAGTTAATCCTTGGAATATCAATATCGATTTAGATTGGCCTGCTTCAAAAGTCTTCGAATTCACTACAAGGGTGAAGCCATTGTTAAGCCCATCCGGTTCGCGGGTACTTAGTCAGAAACTTCTTAAGCTTCTTGTCTCGGCCGATGGTTTTTAGGTATATCAGCATGTCGTGATTTTGTTTGCAAACGGGTAATTTCTTCGTTCCCTAGGCGAATAGTCTGCTTATCGCCCGCACTGAAGTCAGATACGATGGTCGTTTAGTTTGAATTAATCGAGTAATGGGTACGGGTATGCAGGTCGTTTGGATACCTGTAGCTCGGTTAATTCTTAGAAGAAATTCATCCGATTAGGATAAAAAAGAGGAAAAGAACCACCCAGTCTAAGTCGGGCCTGAGGTCATTTGAATGCCGATGGTTCTGCCAATTCTTCGAAGAAATCCATCCAATCAATCCGGTTGCCAAAAGTGGAAGAAATTAAAGGAGACATAGGGAGTTTATAGGAGAGAAGACTCCTTGGTCTAAAATCGGAGACGGGGGAAGTATGGAGGAGGTCTCATTTAGGTCATCTATCATCGCAGGATTCAGTACATATAGGGATATATCATAAAGAGTCAAGACGCTTTTTCTCTAATTAAATAAAGTCGGGATATGATGGACACTAATGAAGAGGTAGATAGGGCAAGCAAGCATGCAGATCATTCGGAATATCCAAGTTATTAGGTCAGTAATTCCTCCAAGGAAATCTTATTCTACCTCGTTAGAAATCGTAGAATCGAACAAATAGAGTTGAATAATAATTCCAATATCGGATGGAATAAAGTGACGTGTACGTATGTACCTTATATTGGATGTAATAATAAATATTAATAACTTCTTTTTGTTTTTTTTTTTATTTATTTCATTTCCACATATTAATTAGGGTAGTACATACATACATACTAAACGGGCTCGCCGACTGGTGGGATGCCTAAAAAGAGTTATAGTAGGTACCATTCGATCAAGGTCACAGAACCTACCTTCGGTACCAGCAAGGTTACATAAGTTACCGATATCAAGTTAGGTTCCCTATAAGGTATTCACCGTCCGTTGAGTATAGGTACCTAAGAGTACTAGTATGTACTATACATAAACATACATACATTACATAATAACATGGAATGAAGTTCTAACGTCAATCAGGCAAGTCCACCCGAAGGAAGAGAGAATCGTTGACTTATTAGCATTATTATTATGATCATAATAATTATTTAGTTAAGTGTTATATAGCTCCGTACATGCATATATTGTATACTATGATAGCTATATGCAGTATATACTACTAGGTACTACTAAAATAACTTTCATTCTTATAGTTATGTATGTATGTATGTATGATAGAAAGATACACGTACAGGCGTGCAGTGCATACACCAAGATAGGGCTGCGTACATATGCATGTATACTACAGACGAAGACTACCTATTCATTCAATGCAATGCAATACCTATCTATATATATAAGTACGTACTACATACTACATACATACTGCCTAGGTGTACTAGTTACATCTATTTATTATATTAGGTATTTACTTAGAATATGTGCATATAATGAACGGATATCATACTACACAGTCAGCTAATAAGCAAATGGTCTCGACTAGATTATTTGTCGTATGCTGCAATAGCACTGTAGCTATCGTATAAATGAAACATATGTGCCCTATGTATTAGGCCATATGATATCGTACCATAACTATACTAATTTTGTAAGTACATACGTAAGACATGCGTATCGTATAGTGCGTACGGCGGGCATCATAATAATTCGAATGCTTATATCGAGAGTGGTGTATACGGCAGTTCTCGGGAGGAAAGAAAGGGAAAGGAGAGAGAAAGAAAGAAAGGATGGTAAGTGGGGTAGAAGTCATACATTCAAGCCAACGAGGGGTCGTGAGATTATATATATATAGAAGACTTATTGCTCCTAGCTCTTCATCTAGATACGGTTAGAAATGAAGATGGGGGAGTGCCATAAATAGTGTATATATGCAAGGAGATTGCAAGCACCGGTCTATCTCGCTGCGTCACCGAGACGGCCATAGCCCGAGGTCGGAAACATGAATTCCAAAGCCGAAACAGCAGCATGCAGGAACTCTGCATACAATATGTCCATGAAGAGGAAAAAAAGAAAAAAAAAAAAAAAAGAAACACCCAGCACACGCTCCTGATTGGCACAGGAATCCGAGCTGAAATACGATTGCTCCAAAACCCCATGGCCAACCCATTCAATTCCCAAGACTCCGGACGCTTTCCGCAGGTAACAAGACAAATATTGGAAGATAATCCCATAATGAAACCGAACCAAAAAGAGACAGACGTGGTTTTTCTCAAGAGACCACAGAGTGTAGCGAGGCAGAGGAAGATGAGGGAGATTGACGGATCGCAAGAAGAGTTGAGAGGAGAGATGAGAAATTACGTGTAGAGAGATCGGTCGGACATGTTTAGCTATCCCGGTCTTTTCCTGCATTAACCCGGTCAACGGTGTCCATGATAGCCTGCATGAGCCGAGAATTGGCATCCGGATCATCATCATCATGGCTCATGGCGGTGTCGCGGTGGATACTGATCCGCCGGTCGTGGCTACCAAGAGCGTTGTCTTGAATTTCACTTGCAGCGCGCCGAGGTGGCGGCTCTCGGAGCCCCTGGTGAGGATCTGATGGCACGGGAGCACTAGACGCTGAGTCTGCGCGCGCGCCATTGATATGCCCCGAACGGCCACCTCTCTCGCCATTCCTCTCCCCATCTCGCTCGCGCTCGAGCAAGGTCGAGGTTGCGAATGATGCGGGAGGCTCGTCGTGCTGGGAGTCATCCGTGTGTTCATGGACACGATTGGCAGGCCGGTGCTCCCGCAGTTCATCTGCCTTGACGTCCTTCCAAGAGCATTTGGCATGCTTCTTCGTACAGCCCATGCAGGCGGTGAGGTTCTTTAGACAGTCCATGTGCAAACGGCGGCAGCGGTCGCAAGGTGGAAGGATCCGCTCTCCCCGTTGTAACTCCTCCATGCGGGCAACCATCTCCATTTTGTAGGGACCGCCATCATCCCTTTCATAATGGCTAACCGGCTTGGGCTGCGGAAGGAGGGACGATGGTGTGCTGGGGATCGCCACCGTGCCCGTTGAGTTCCCATATGTACCGGAATAATCTCCATTGTCAGAAGCACGGGGACGGGGCCGTGATGATTGCCGGCCATTTTGAGCGGGGGGATCATTCTCGTATCCCCGGGCTTGACGGTCAGCAGTAGTGAAGAATTTCTTCATCAACTCGGCACGAGTCGTCGGCGAGGCGCCTTTGATGGAGGTGCCATTGATGATTGTGATGTTCTCGGCGTTGGGGTGGGAGAACATGAACTGGGATGTCAGGGTATTGTCCTCTATGGACTCCCCACCGCTCGGCCGGGTTGCGTTGACGGCCACGAAGCCCGAAGGAGGAGACTGAGGATTAGAGACACCGTTTCCGTTGACGTAACTGGTATCATTCCCATTCCCATTCAAATCCCGCCAGGAGGGGCTTTGCGAACTCTTCTGTTGCGACTGTAAAGCTGCATCATTCTCACGTCGACTGATGATCGCGGTCCGGCGATTCTTCAGACGGTGATTGAGCTGTCGCGCGCGGGCGGAAACTGTTCATCCATCGCGTTAGCTTCGCCTCATGCCCAAGGGACTTCGCTGGGGGATCTCCCTGACACGGGACTCCCTACCTTGGTCTGCCATCTGGATGATTTGCTGTAGATTCTTCTCAAGGATCTCGAGAGCGCCCAGTTCCTTCTCCTCATCCTCAATGATGGGTTGTGGGGGGATCATCTTCTGCGGCATTCCCGACGCGATCAGCACATAGTCCTCCTCAGAGATCTCGACGCGACTCTGTTTCGTGTAGAACTGGCAGACTCGCACGCCATTGCGCGTTTTCTCTAGATTGAACTGTTCCGGCTTGTTTTTGGCGAACTCGACGATGTCTAGCCAAGTGACGGTGGTACCCTCCTTGCCATGGGACTTAAGTACGCGTGGAGGACCGTCGAACAGACGTTCAAAGCGCTTGACGAGGATGGGACCCAGAGGGCAAGCACCCAGGTTCCCTGCAATGCTCTCATGCCGGTGCAACACACCATCATACTCTCCGATCAGGCGGAGTATGTTTGGCAAGTTGTCCTCCGTGGAAACGAGGGGGAGATTATCTGGATATTGGCGAGCTAAGTAGTTAATTTGGACATGGTTCGATTGTGTCTTCGGGACTTTGGAGGCAATGGGTGGATAGTCGCCTGAGGGAGATCGTGGTCGCTTGTTGGACGTGAACGACTCCGCCGCCGTCGTTCTCGAGTCCATCGCAATAGCAAATGAGGACTTAAAAGGACTAGAAGAAGTTCTTCCGACCGAAATCTAGGGCGAGAGGAAAGGCAACCAGACATAGAGAAAAGAAGGGGTAGGAGGTTGGATGGGAAGCAAACGGGGAGCTTCCCGAGGTCCAAGGGCGAGGTGGTTAAGGAGGAAAAGGACCCCAGTCGAGGGTTGGTTGGTTGGGGCGATTTGAAGAGCGGGAAAAACTGGCCACAGCCCCGGACGGGTGATCCGGAGCGGAGCACAGGCGCAAAGCCGATCTTCCAGCAGGGCGCTATCTACGCGGCACAACGCGAACTACGAACACAAAGGACTCAACACGAGAAGATGCAGGAGAGAGCTGACTATGACCCAGGATTGGGTGGGGATGAAGAGGGAGCCGAGCGAAAGAGGGAACGGGTCTAGAGTGCTCGGGGATGAGGAGGATGGGGTGACCGGAAAGGGAGGAAGATGGAGGGGTTGGAAATGGAGAGGGGGAGGAGGGAGGGGAGGGAAAGAGAGACCGGGGGGAGAAAAAGGGGGAGAGGAGAAGGAGAAGGGGGGAAGGGGAAGGATTCCGTTTGCGATGCTAATAATAAATAATGATGATATATCCGTCGTATGATATTTGTCCTGTAGGTAAAAAGAAAAGAAAAGAAAAGAAAAGAAAAGAAAAGAAAAAAAAAAGGGAAGAGAGAAAAAGAAGAAAAGCGAGAAGCTGGCCGGTCTTGAACGGGGGACTCCAGATAGATCTATCTGATAGGAACGATGACAAGTGACAGGAGTAATCCATCCTATGCCCAGTTTATTATGTATATTTTTTTTTAAATAGTGGTGACTTGCCCTAACTACTACCGAGGGCTAAAATCCTCGAAAGGGAACGCGCTTTGATATCAAACCCTGGATGAACAAGACTCGGAGTAATGATCGATTTGCGCCATGACGGGACGGGCCATGCGACACGGGTTGAACGACGCAACAAGACGGTGCTGGAAGGTAAACAGCTGAAGGAAGCATGTAGCTCCGGTACATACAGATCATCATCACTAGAAGTAGGACCGGACCACCTTGGATGAGAAGAGTTTCATTGAAAAGAAAGTAATAACTACTCCAGATCATAAAAGAGAGAGAGAGAGAGAAAAAGCATCCAGGCGCTGGTCGGAGCATAGCCACATCCCTCAAGGAAGCGCACCAGTCGTATGGTCCGACGCCCTCAGAGACGGGCGTTGGGAACGAACTAAATCTGGGAAGAATGGCTCGATGGAGGAGTGACCATCTTGTTGACTCTTTGGGGATCAGATCCACCCAAGGAGGTCCCCCCGTTTTCGTGCCCCGGCCGGAGGATGGAGTCGGGGCGAAACTCAAGTGAGGAGGAAGAAAACGAGAAGATGAGACGAAGGGCAGACCACGAGGAGTGATTGGAAGTGATGGTCCTCCATGCCAAAGTTGGTTAAGGACCCCAGCGCGAAGAGGCCATGCAAATGACTTGGGGCCATGCGAAGCCCCGATATGACAATGACCACCAGAGATGATGGATGACTGGGCGTGGCGGCACACAACGCTTTCTGGGAGCGGAGTCATTCCCGCCAGACTCGTCCGCTGGCCATTAGGGGAATCCGGAGCACTCAGCGAAACCGAAAAGTCGCTTTCTTTCTCTGAACTTGCCTGGAGAGCTACCTTGCCAGCCCGATCAGGACAAAGAGACGAGAGCAAGTTCTAGTTACACCATGGTTGTCTTTCCCCGTCTTTACAAATCACCATCGATCTCTCCGGTGATAGATGGTTATGATTATTCATGATCTATGACTTCTGTTTCGATTTCGATCATGGTCTTCCTGTTTCCTGTAATGATGACCGGTCCCACCACCTGTCTGCACCACGCGTCTTCTTTGGACTCTTTGGAGTAACGCGTATCCCTCACGCTCTTTGGTCGGGAAAGGAAATGATGACCAGGGATATACTCCATACTACGGATCTGTATGTACGATACGCATTGTCCTTCCTGCAGGGAGAAAGGGAAAGGGAAGAGAAGGAAGGAGGCGGGGGGGGGGGGAAGAGAGAAAAAGGAAAAAAGGAAAGAAAAGGAAGGGGGCAAAAAAAAAAAAGGAAATCGGCGAGGATGAATATAATAGGAATATAATAGTAGAAGATAGCAGAGAGGGAATGGCAGTTTGAAAGAACGCGACGATGCTGCAATCCCTAGGAAATGAAAGTTAAAAAAACTTTCCGTCCCAAACCGACCCTCCATGCGCCCTCCCCGTTGTGGTTAGCGACAATGTTCGGTTGCATAGCAAATGCTCCAATAATGGGTGATCGGTGATGGAATCTGTCCTGATCGGATCGGACCGTCAGTCAGAGATTGGAGCGTTCTACATCTCTAGCTGAGCGGGTCGTGGCGGACATGATCGCAAAGACAGCTCCCCCTCCCTCATTCTGATCCTTTTTTTTTGCCTCCAAACCGGTTACTGGTTACTTATGTGATCATTTGGTTTCAATCCCAGGACGGACATGAGCAGAAACAAAAAGAAACCAAGCAGATCAAAACACGCTTGGGAGCAGGGTGATGATGAGTAAGCCGGCCACCAGCCCATCCATGATCATACTTTGACTTCGACTTCGACTTCGACTGGGAGTGGCCCGAGCGGGGGGAAAACCCGGACCTTTTCTTCCCTCTTTTCTTTTTCTCTCTCCCTCCTCCCTCCTTGGGCTGGGAACTGGATCTGATGAACTCTGATGGGTTCTTAAAGAGCTGATAGGCCCAGGGGTTCAGTGAACAACTACCTCGACGCTTTACGATGCCCATCAAGCTGGGGGGGAGTGAGAAGGAGAGTGTTGGTGTGTGCCGTGTGACGTTCAGCGGATCTCAATTCCCACCTTGGGAGAGGAGAACGGAAATCGGTTGGGTAGATCTACGATAGTATAGTAGTGGGAGGGAGGAAAGAGAGAAAGAGAGTCAACCATGCTCAAAAAGCACGTTCCTCCCGTTACTTGAAATAATAATACTCAATAACATCAAAGACTGTGTACGAACAGTAACTGCAGTTAGAATACCGATGCTCCAGTTATTAGCCTTGCTGTAATTGCTGGCTGAATCGATCGGATTGGTTGGGGAAAAACTAGGCCCCTTCCCACATCTGTCTAATTTATGTATCATATATATCATATAAATAAATAAGATGAGAAAAATAAAAGAAAAAAGAAGGGCGAAAGGAAAAAAAAAAATCAAAAATAAAAGTTAATAATAAAAGAAAAAAAATCCCGAAGAAGTGAAATAGAAAATAAGAAACTATCCTATACTCGGAAAAAATAAAAAAGAAAGGTACATATATTATTCAAAGTAAAACACCAAAATTTGTTTATCATACATAATAGTATCATATATTGATAGTAGTTAGTAATTCCACTCCACCATGAAAAACCGCCGGTGCCGCTCGATTCTGACGTTCTGACCCCTACTGAACCCGCAACTCCGTGCCTCCCGTCTGTCTCCAAGCCTCTTCCCCCTCCCCGGCAGACATGACATACAGTCAAACTCCCAAATCGAGTCCAAACTGCTTGGGATTATGTTCCGTTTCCCCATCCCCCCCTTTGGATCTTCTTATCGACTTGATTGAAATCTCCTTGACCGATGTACTCCGTCTGTTGTCTCCAGATTGCTCCCTCCCCAGAACCGACATTTCCCCATCTTTCCCCTCTTCCCTTGGGCTCCCACCGAAATCACGGAGAACAAGGCGGAAGACGGGTCTGAATCCTCCGCATGCAATCGTGCTGTCCCTTCCCAGGCAGATTAATAACTCCGGAATAGTTACAGATGTATGATATGTACTGTCCGCCTGCATCTGGACCCTGTCGCAAGCTGCTTTTCGGAGACATGCAGCCTCGTTGCAGGGCCAAAGCATCGTCACCAATAGACGTGCAGGGGCCCCTGGGGAGGCGGTGCTTAGAATGTTCGAGCTTCTGCAGCAGTTGTTTTCGGCTTCGTATGAGACCATCTGAAGGTCCTGAGCTAACTACTTAATAAAGAACCCTCTAGGAAAGGACCTTTTCGTGAGCCGGCAATCCGCAAGGGTCCGGCCATTTTCGGTAGCCGCTGGAAGAATGGGAGGACGGGGCTTATCGTATTGCTGTTCTCTCTTTTTGTTTCTTCCTTCCGAGGATCCTCCCGGTAGGGAGCAGCAGTAAGGGAGTTATTATGAATTTGGGGTCATTCTGGCAACGCAGTTCTCTCCGCTCCCTATGCCCGATCCTGTTCCGGTATCACTCTGATAACTATCTCATATCAATAAAATGAAGCACAATCCAATCAAGAATTCCCTAGTCATTGTCTCTTGCTCTTCCAGCATTGTTGAGTCCTACTCACGATGTTACGCGTTTCTTTGAAGGAGACTCACCCAAGCAGTCACCCACAAGGCTCGATTTAGCGAGGGTCAGATGCTACAATACGCATGTTCGATACAGCGCATTATTCGTTCAGAGTAGTAAGCAATCCGGCCACGGTCGTTTTTGGCACTCTTGTCACCCAGTATTACCTTCTCATGATCTGTGGAAGCTGGTAAATAATTACCATGATATTACGGTACGGAAGTAATTTCCGTAATAAGACCTGCTCTATACTGACTGACTAGCGGTGGTACTAGTATCCTAACTATGGAATAATCCGGCCCATCATGCTCTCTCCACTTCACCGATCAGAATGGGGTTAGAACTTCGTTAACAAGATGGAGGGATGAGGTGGATTATTGTCATCAAGCCTGGAGTGCCAGAACAATGACATGCATCGAGGGTCGCATGAGAACTCGCTTTTTTCTTTTTCCTCAACCAAATATGGAATGATATAATAGTATCTAGACTGGAGGCGATCAGCCATCTTACAGTACCTGGTAATTGTGAGATGTGGCTGCTGCGCCCTTTGCGTTGATTCGTGCACCAACTTCGATCTCTCCCATCATCCTCCCCTTCCCCACTACCTTTCTGACGATTTTCTCGTTTTATCTGGATTCTGATTACCTCTATCTCAGCTGTCCCCACGTGATTCGGAAGCTCTGCTTACTCAGCTTTCTTGGGGGCGTCTGAGTGGGTAGGGCCCATACAAATCCAACGAGAATTCAGATGTAAATACGGAAAAATCCGCTGCCCCCACAGCATAGATATTAAAAATCAAGCTTCGATATCCTCTGCATTTTAACATTCAAGATATATTTGACATCAAAATTAGTATGAAAAACGCCCGTTGCCGATAATTTATACGTATATACCTACGCGAAGTCGGTTCTCACCCCCCAAAACCCAATGCGTCAGCGAGAAAGGAACCGGTGGACCGGAAAGCTAATAACTTTGGATATAGCATCCAGAGCCCCATCACTCACATACTGAGGCCCAATACAAGGCAAATACCTAGCGTTGCGGTTAAAATATGCGCGAAAGCAGTTCGTCCTATATAGCCTGCGTGAGATACAAAACTCAGCCATCTTGGGCATGTTGTTTCCCGCCAAAAACAGTGAATTCCGGGTAACTTAAAGTTGACTATATGAGAGTACCAAGGTAGCAAATAATAAACCACATAAAAAGAAGCCTTACTAGCCTTTGGTAGCGATATTGCTATAATCACCCCCCCCCCGTGAATTTATATTGGAGGGCACTCAGGCCATAGTTTGGCCGAACCGTGTTTTGACTACGGTCGGTCACATGAGGAAGGTCTAAGATGAGACAGCTGAGGTAAGTTCCTATTTCCAAGACGTTTTAGTGCCCGCGAGTTTGGTTTCTTAGTAGCAGCGTGCAATTTTTCAACTTGAAACCAACTCAACTCTATAACTACGCATCATATCAGCTTTCTGAAAAGTGTTCTTCTATCACTCATTAAAATGTCCGGTTTTGCGCCCTTGTCGAAACCAACAGAACGGTGCCGGATTAGCGATGCCCAACCAGACAGCTTCTCAGGTACCAGCACCTCAGCGGGGAAAGCATTACTATGATAGTATAACGCTGATGACATTATTATTAATTAATGGCCAAGGTCCCTTTCGATTGGGAACCCTACCTGTCTGCTAAAATGTCCCGTTCCGACCCGCCAACAGACCACGGTGGCCCTAACAATTCACAAATGTCCAGGGCGGGCAAAATCTGGGGCTTATAGAACAATTTCTTGAGCGGATGAATCAAGATCCAAAAGCTTGGTTCGAGTACAAACCTGTCGAATCAATTGGGAAGGTGCGACAGATGAAGACAAAATCAGCCTGATGCTATTTGGGATGATAAGCCGCCTTTATCCAAAAGAGACAGATAACCTTCGGTGAGCGAGCCAGCCCTTCGGGCACATCCCGCAAAACACTGCAGACAGTATTTATGTTCCACCCTTTTGGAAGTCCGTACTGCATGACAATCTCAATGTCCGGCATATCACAATGTAGATTCGTATAGATAAGGAAGGAGAATATCAAGATCCAAACCCTATGGCTTATAATACATCGTAGTTGTGTATTTCTATGTACCCACATTCGGGCCATAGTTTGCTGGTTGCGACGCTTACGTATCTCTTGGACGAGGTTTCGTAATAAACCGCCTTTGCCCTTGAATGAGTCCACACATTGTTCGCGGAAAATTTCCGGTGCTTCTTGCAAGTTAGATTTAAATGCGTCGCGGTCAGCCTCATCTTTGATATCCGAAAGACTTACCAGCCTATCTTCATGAGCGGCGGCATCATCTATGTCATCATTTTCGAGCTTGAGTCTGTCGTTCTCTTCCTCCTCTAGCCTAGTGTAAGCGTATCATCCATTGCAACCAATATCCGGATTCGTACTCAAAACAATTGTATATCCACCATCACCCAGGGTAGCTTGATATTCCACAACAGTGATATCAGCTTCACCATCGAGTGCCTTTTTTTGTCCTCTAGCCAGGTTATTAAGGCAGGCATGCATTTTTTTTTTTCTTTGGGGTCAAAAAAATACAACGGCCTTCTGAATTCGCTCAGGTGCTGGCTAAGGCCTGTCTTTTCGAATTTTGCTAAATTATCGACTAGGAAATATAGTATTCTATACGATGACTTCGTCCTTAATAGCCAAGAACCATTAGATGTGAGGAGGAACGCAGTAGCTGCTACGTGCACGCAGGATAAAGTATGGTCGTAGATGTAGATGCCAGCAATAGAATAATATTCAAGACTAAAACCTGCCTTCTCAGCAGAGGGGCCAGGTCTTATTCTCTATATATGTCAAACAAGTTAGCGTCTATATCCCAATCTTCCGCCATCGGATCCGATATATGACGTACAAGACTCTTTGAACTTAGCAAGGAAGATAATCTATTTACATTAATGTCATTAACTTATAAACATGGTCATATCCGGAAACCGCATCCGAGCATTGCAATAGCTCACGGAAGGTCTAGCCCCAATTTACAACAAGATAAATTTCATCTACCATAACGGCCTTTATCCGCTCTCTGGATTTTTGATTTGAGAACATTGATTCATGGAACTTCCGACTGCAGGCAATTTCAGGCGAAAGGAGGTTATGTGTATATAAACACAGTGATATCAGTAAGTGTTTGAGCTTTTTTGTTTCCCGCTGTAAGGTGAATTGGTTGCGCTCCGGTGAGTGTTTTAATCTTTTCAAACTGCCCGGCACCAATCACATTTAATAGCAAGAGGATTAGAGCGATAGCATCAGGAATCGGATATGGGGACAATTGCAAGATGACACTTTTCCCGAAAGATGTCTTCGCTACCAATAGCAAGTCCGGCTTCTTGAATAGTAGCCATCGCCGCGCTTGAAGCTGCTCTGGCTTTGCATCAGAGCCATATGCAAGTTTCACGGCCTTTCTAATGTATTTAAACTGTTCGTGCTTTTTGGTAGAGGCTGGAATCAAGTGCTGATATCTTTTCATTTTCTCTAATCCCCCATCTGTTGTCGTTCTCTTCTTGACACAATTGGCTCACCTCTCATCTCATCTATGGATAGTGGCTTGATAGTGGCTTTCTAGTGACTTTCCAACCACCCCCTGCGTGATCCCTGAACTATCCCATGCCTGTGCTTTCTCGTCATCCGTGGCATTTTGAATGATTGAGGACAATAGGGCTCGATATGTAGTAAAATAGGGATAGGATTCAACAACAACGGATCAGGGAATGCCGGGGGAACCATGTCTAACTGTAAGCCCCTCTAAGTATATTTAGTTAGTTCATTTTCGGAACTGTATTGCCATTGTTGGGCTTAATCATGCATTTAAAAACTAATTGAGCGACCCTTTTTAGAGGCATTTTCCCAAAGGGTGTTAGCTGCTGCATAAGCCTATGATTTTAAAGCGTTATGTGCCCGCTCTGAATAAGGGTCTAAACCCGCGCTGAGACTGCTCTGGATCACGTAACATGGTATGTAGTAAGCAACCTAATAGTAGTACTAGTAGTACATATTAAGTAGTACCGTATCTGGTGATCTGGTTCGCTCCTTATGATACTACCATACAGTACTATGATAGATACCACATATATACCTAGACATGTACCTATCCGTACTATCATACCATAGGATCCCCCATCTGCCGTCGTCCGCGATCCCCTCGTCATTATTATTATTGATTCTCACTATTCCAGAGAGCAACAAGTCCTCTCATTCGCTCCCTCCGCTCCGGCTCCATTCTTGTCCGTATCCTCATCGATTTCTGGTGAAGCGTTTTCCACTCCTTCGACACTTCTCTCCCTTCTAGGACTCGTGCGGGAAAATCCCTCACCTATTGTGCTTGCTTCATCCTCCCATCAAGTCCGGGCCTGGCCATCTCCGTCTTGCCCCGTGTCTCCCCCAGAATCAACACGCTCCTTTCTGACCCGGCCGGAGCGATTGCTACCCAGACCTTAATCCTATTAGCACCAGCAGAAACGGAAGCTTCCTCCCTAATCAAATTAAACGTTCTAGCTGCATTCAATCTAGCTGATGTCTGATCGAGGCTCGTTCCGGGGCGCTCGAGGCGGTCGCGGCGGAGCCGATGGGTTGCATAGAGGCGGTCGTGGCGCCCACTCCACCCAGCAGAAGGGAGGCGGTGCATCTGGTGGCGGTGCCGCCCCGCAGCAGGAGAAGCCCAAGAAGGAAAATATCCTCGATCTAACCAAGTACATGGACAAGGAGGTCAACGTCAAGTTTAATGGCGGTAGAGAAGGTGAGTCCCCTGCTCTTGGTTTGTTCATTCCGATTCTTGCCTTCAATGTTCCTTTCTTTCTCTTTCGTGTTCCGCCCTTTGACCCCTCTGCCATTCTGGGTCATCGTTTCAGGAGCCAGGAAGCCTTTCTTGGCCCTCATGGAGCAGAGGGGAACTCCGGTTTTCTCTACGGCATGCACTTGAAGGGATAAAAAGATTTCCAAGATCCTTATGCCATATGTATTCATATCAAATGTTAGTGAAATTATCCTCTCATAACTTGCCAACGAATTGCCATTAACTCTCGCCATGATCCCTGCTAGTATTCTTTAGTCGAAAACGATTCTGATCTGGTTTTACTCTATTAGTCAGGGGAACTCTCAAAGGCTACGATCAACTCATGAATCTCGTCCTAGATGATGTCAAGGAGGTCATGCGAGGTATGTCCCATTGCGTTCATTCTATTACCAAACAATCCTAGTCACCCCCCTCGCCTCTCTATTATGCAAGCACTCTAACTACGGTAAATCCTCCAGATGAAGCCAGCAATGAGACGACGCGCTCCTTAGGCCTAGTCGTCGCACGCGGGACCCTACTCGTGCTGATCTCTCCTGTGGACGGCTCCGAGGAGATCGCGAATCCATTCGTCCAACCGGAAGATTAGCCCGGGGGGGGTTTCTTTTTTTCCCTAGCCATGGTCCATCCTCGCAAGTTCCTCAGAAACATGGAGAAGTAGCGGGTTCCGCCAAGCTTTTATCGGCTTGAGTTACTCGTTTTGTTCTTCCCAATCTCGATGCTCTCCAATTTATAAATAGATCATCCGCTCATGGAGGGAAATGACGGATTGCAACGCGTAATGATCAAAATTCAGAGAAGAGACGACGTAATCAGCGACAAAAAAGCAAGACCCAATGCAGGCAATTGCCCCCCTCTCGTTTATAGTAATATCTAAGGGTCAAAGGGAAGATCGCAACGAAAAAGAGACGGGTTGGGATCCCCCCCTAGCAACTTTTTTCAAAATATTTGTATGTATGCATCGTATTTGGGCACTTATACGAGTAAAAGTGGGAAATAATCGAGGAGAGGGAGGGAGAGAATGATGATTTGATATATGTATATGCTACATGCATCATGCCTTAGGAAGAAGCGTTTCTTTGCAAGGACCTACATGATGAATGACTGAACTGTAATTAGTACATTTATTGGCATAAGAAACCATTCCCTAAGCACGTTATCATACATTTATAGTAAGTATTTTAGGTATGTACTTCTATAGAGTAGGACACAATGTATGTTGAGAAAACATCCGTGATCATGTTACATTATCTATATATATATCTCGTCTTCCGTAGACCAACTCATCATTTAGCAACGCGCATTTAAATATTGCGTATCGCCTCGTCATTCCGTTCTCCAGCTTGGTCTGCTTGAATATCACAGCGCAATTCATCCACGCTATAACGTATTGTTGCGTGTTTAGGGCTCACCTTCGGCCGCACTGATTCCCGGTTTTAAGAGCACAAATCAAAGGATTTACCAAAACATTAACAAGAGGCTCAAATGTAGAATGAGACCAAACTTAAATCCACGGCAAACTCTTTTATCTCCGGCACTCGCTAGGTAAGGATTCACGTTCCTGGAATATCTGACCACCACGTTATTTTGAGCCATCATCATCTCATCCACTCAGCACATCGGTTCCTTGTGAACTATACGTCCATCCACCACAAGTGTCAGTTTCAACCTTCTAAGGCTTCGATCAAAGGTTTTGTTACTTTCCGAGCGGCTGGTCTAATGGAGTCTCCTTGTCGGCTTCAGCAACGCCTGAAACGACGATTCCAGGGCCTTCTTCAATTCTTTGTAACTGACAATAAAACAGCTCTGCTCATCTCGGCTGATAAGTGTGATCTTTTCTTCGACCCCTGCGTCTAGCTTGTTCAGGCAAGTCAAGACATGTCCTAGATCCACAACAGGGTTATTCTGCGCATCCACCTGATGGAAGACGTAGTCTCGAAAGAGCTTCAAGAAATACCGCTCTCCATTCTCAGACCATTGCCTATCATGTTCGTATTCCGGTCGCTCAGTAATGAAGTTTAATTTTGTGAGTAACCGCACGAGTCGGCCATTTTCTAGCTCACGCCCAAGATTGGAGGTTAGTTGATCATCAAGGTGAAGGGTAGAATCGAAAGTAGATATCAATTGCGAGGAGATGCCGCTGATAAAGATATCAACATTTCTCTCCTGGTCCTTTTGCATGGCATTGAGTAGCCAGAAGACAGAGTTATACAACTGTGGACTATAAGCGCGGGCAAGGTGCTCCGCTGCTTTTGTCGGATTGTGCATGACGTTAGGTGAGTTTGCACCCAGAGTTAAAATTAGTTGGCCAAAGTTGACCAGGTCCTGGTGCTGCAGGTCCGTCACCGACCGCTGCGTATCATGCTGCACTACGTCCATAATCGCACAGGCATTCAGGCGAATGCGATTCCGAGAGGTCAACAGTATCTTACTGGGCTCGATGATCCTGGCTGCAAGGCCATTGCTGTGAATTGCTTTAAGTGCAGAGGCGATTTGGGTAATGTAGCTCCACAGCACTTGTTCAGACACTGGGGTGTTGTGGCGATTTTGGAATCGATTCCCGGCCCCAAGATGCTGCTCAGCCAAAGTTCTGGATAAGGGATGGTAGTCCATGACAAATATCAACGAGCTATCTTGGAAAAGGCGGGTTGTGAACGCATCATGTACAGCCACTACACCACCATTGCAGACTCGCTTCCAAGCCTGGACGGATCGAATGGCCTTCTCATTGGTGAGACGAAACCCTGTGCAATAGTCAGAACATTACTTGCAGAAGGCGTTGGACGAGGCAAAAGGTGTACCTTCCAGCCTTCGGAGGGCATAATAATTGCCATCTTTGCTAGATTGTGCCTTATATACCCAACTAGGATAACCAAAAACGGTTGCATTCTTCTGATGAGTGAGGTCTAATGGGACCAGGGAATGGAAGTGGTCAAGGTGAGTGGGCAGCGAAGAGTCTCGAGACTGTCAGTCAAGCCGTTCAAAATATGGCTTTGGTGCATACGTACTTGGTAAGGTCTGCAAGGTGGCTGCCGATTTCTTTTGCAGCTCCTCCCTGAGGTCGTTGGAAAGGAAGAGGTCATGGACGTGGCGCTGATAGCCGATAATATTTTGGCTGTGCGGGCCAATCGGGGCATAGAGGTGATGTTGAGCCTGAGATATGTTAGATATTGAGGTTTATAAATGGAAGTCACCCAGCCTACGGGTTGCTGAAAACCGGTCTGACCAGGGAAGAAACTGGCTCCCCCCAAGGCACCGCCATCGTGTGAATAAGGGCTAGCTTGGACCGGATGAGCAACGCCGCTAGTAGTTACAAGGGGAGTTGAAGTTGTCACGAAAGTATCATAAGCGCCTGTGGAGGCGAGGACACCATTGCCATTCCCCTAGAAAACATTCATGTCAGCATTGTACGCGGGCACGGGAGAATCGGAGGTTGGCCGAGCAGAAGTCGAGGGAGATTCAATCTTCGGCTGGCTAAGCAAGGGGTCGATAGCTTGAGGGTACCGGGCTGAGAAGGATTGAAAGCCGCAGGGCTCGAAAGAGGCGGCGAGAGCATTGAAGGTACCCAACAGATCTCTATGAAGATCCATATTAAACAGTATAGCATGTCAAAAAGATCAAGGTGAAGGTAGAGCATCAGAAAGTCGAGTTAGAGAATAGATAATGTCATGGGCAGGGAAAGGACAAGGGCTACCGGATGATGGGGCTTCATTTCTTGTTTCGTCTGTTGCAGCGGTAAGAGCTATCCTTACCACTTGAGAGCCATCAAACCCCTGGGGCACAAAGTCTTGTACCTCTGCGACAGACCAGTCTGGCGTCGCGGTTTCCTGCCGTATGGATGGGGTGCTGGTGTTGGAGCCTGGTTATCATGGTCAGTGCAAGCGCCTCTGGCTGCTTGGCCATAGATGACATGTCTTACGGGATATAACGCTTTTAGGAAGGAACGGTGCGGCGCTCACTGCTTTTGGGGAGATTGTTGTTGTTCTCTTTGCGGAAACATCATTGCCAGAGAGTAACGAAGGAGTGAAGCTAGGGGATTCGACGTTCAGCCCCTTTCTATTGCCACTGCTACTGCTGCCGCCCATGTGAGCCATGAGATCGCTTCCACATCCTAGATAGCATTCCTAGTCAAGGGTGATGCAGCTGGCCCCGGGGATCCAAACCTGTCTGTTTGTGGTGACGTAGTGAATTTATTTGGGTCATGATTAAATGCACATCCTTGTTAAAGATATTATGGTCAGAGATGGGGTCCACAAAGACAACTAGACCGCTGGGTGACTATGGCAGCACCTTTATCCTCATATCTGCATTTCCCATAGATAGTGACATTGCGACATAAGGTATTCACGTTCTCTAGCCGGTTCTACGTCAGCTTTTGGGCACCATTCAAGGTATTAAGTAGGTATCCTTTGGCAATGACGCTACACCAGAGCCTCTATTGCAACAAGGGAAAGCCTGCGCAGAATTCACGCACCTCGTCCTTTCAGCTTAGGCGACCCCGTGCTACGACGGGAGTCGTCCTGACCGAGTTTCGCAACGGAAGCCATGGCATTCCACAATCAGCAATAGCACGGATCCGCGCCAAGGATCCCCATTGAACCGAGACAAAAAGGAATCGCGCGGCCGAAGCTACCTGATATAAACCCCATTCCTTTTTTTCGCGGAGCAAGTGACGTTGTTCTATCCAAGACCCGCGTAGACCACTGCCAGTCGTTGATTGCAACAAATTTAACCAGATTGCCAAAGGAAAACCGAAAGGCTGGAGGGGAGTAAGGTGCCACTAGATTTCGCCAGGAGAGGTAATCGACGATTGAGGAAGGGCTTACAACATTGAGAAGTGGGGGTGGAACGGAGAGCGGACTTCAGAGAATGACGAAGGCGGGCATGTACCCGCGACACCAAGTCAGGCGTTCCCACGTGCAGTTCAGAGGACGATGCCTCCGTCGAGGGAGGACGGTGTTGAGGTCGTTACGGAAGCTGCTCACTCCGGATGATGTGAAGCAGTCGCAGAGCGAGAGAGCGTTGCAGAAGGGGACCGAGGGCTACGGCAGGCCATACAGACTGTCTAGGGAGGCCGCTTCGTTGCAGCTTGTTGGATAAATCAATAGTAAGGATGGGACAACAATAAAACCACAAAATTCTGGTGGCTCTTGCTAGCTTGGATGGAAACTGCCGGCTCTTTGATGTCAATCTGATGCTCTGATGCCGCCTCAGCCATGCTCTTGCGAGATACGACCTCAATAATATCTCGAAGTAGACATGACTATGTATAAGTAGAATGGCCCGTATACCGGAATGGTTTAGCGCCTGAAAATTATGATGTACTGCGCTAGTTATTGTTTACTGTGCTTACTATGATAGTAATAGTACGATAAGGATTTTATGTACCTTACTATACTATTATACTAATGTGTATGTAACTACATTAACATAAAGGTTGTGTTATTAATTGCGTATCATACTATACCACTAATATTATTTGTAATTTATATAGTAGGAGATACTTCAGAGTGTCGTATTCCATGGACGAAAAAGGTCCAAAGGAAAGAAGATGATCCCCACGTGCGTTCTTAGGTTACTCGCACCTCAGATCTGTCTAATGCCTAGGTGTGGCAGGTATCTCTTACAGGCGAGCATACCAGATATTGCCTCTTATTATCATCTAGATTGTATAGATCCCGGCGGTGCAAGTAAGCCATCGCGTGAGTATTACGGTTCGATCATCTCGTTCGGGTTCCAGGTCATATGCAAATCCTTCTCCTTACTAACCATCAAATCCAAGCTCATCAACTGTTGATTGATCATGGTTATCTCTACTAGAAGATTGTTGGTAGCACATTCGCAGAGGTGTAACAATCGACTCTAATGAAGATTGTTCAAAAAATCCCGCGCACGATTAAGAAACGGCCACTTTGTTTGACTTGGTGATGAAGATAGCTTGACAGACAGATCTGACAAGCCTAACGATCGATGAGATGTCCCAGGCTGTGTGGATCAAAGGACTCTGGTTAGGCCGGCTCCCCAACTCCCCCAATCAAACAAAGATGTATTCATGTCTCACTTGTATGTATTATACAATCTATCTATGGGTACCATATAAATACACTTAAAATGCACCAAAATCCTGTTTCATACACAGCCACATTCCCAGCACGCTCATGTGCTAGTCCCAGCTGCACTTTAGCCTCGCCGGGCAATGGATCCTATCCTAGTATATTACCAGTAAGTTACCAGGCGTATCGTATTTGAGCTCGCTGGTCGGTGCAGACGCTAGACTACCACGTGCCCTTTCCCAAATAGGCATAATGCGGTAATATGACTAAAACCTTATGACATACCATACCTTCCGTGACATATATCATATGTCCTATCATAGAACTCTAACTGGTCAACTCCTTCCTCACATATTATTATTATTATTATACCGTATTAGCACTCCATCCTTATAGCCGCAATCAAAATGGGTCTCTCATCCTCGCGACCTTCATCGACTCAGGCTGACTCTAGATCAGGTATGCATTCAATGTCTATGGTCATCGCCTTTTCATCCCATAACAAGGACCATACTAATTGTCCAGTATGTCATTAGAAGTCGTGGAGAGTAAGTAATTCACCTATCTAGGATTACCTTCCATCCCATCACAAGCGCCTACTCCTCAGTCATCTATATCTCATCTACTAGCCGTCTACCGTCATTAGAAGTCATCATGGACACAGACCGTGCTATAGGGGGGTAGCAGGTAAGTAACTTAGCTTGCATTACCATCTAGCCATCGCCTTGTTCCCTCTTTCCATCCCATCACAGGCACCTGCTCCTCATCATCCACTAACTGTCCATCGTCATTAGTCAGCATGCACCCCAGCATCCAAGAGATCGAAACTTGCGAACCGACCCTACTTCTAGAGTGGATTCAGAAAAATTTGAAGGTCCTGCTCAACCCCGAAAATGCTCGGAAGTTCCTGAGCGCTGAGACCGATAGGGATACTTTCTTACTAGCTGCTGGCCAGACGGACTTTTTTAACAGAGTTGCCGGCTTACCAGGAGGGCCTAGTCTCAAACTAGCTCAGCTAGTTAAGAAGATAACAGACAGCATGAGCAAGAAGAATCGCTCGGTTCTCCAGCAGCGCCCTCTCAGCCCTCGATGGCACACCATAGACGCGAGAGACTAGACATTGGGGATGACACGGATCGACCCAAGGAGAAAGAAGGGCGGAGAGAAAAGAAGAGGGATTCGGATAAAGCGTTTAGTGGAGGTGATGATACTAGTGGGAACAACAGGAAAAGCAAGGAACCAACTATCCAAGATATTGAATCTTGGGATGCGACCCTTCTTCTTCCGTGGATATAGAGCAAATTGCGAGTCCACCTTAATGAGAAGATGCCAACAAAATTTTGAAAACTAATATCACTGGGGGTGCATTTTTATACACTGCCGGAATCTTCCGAGAAGCTGGCGTCAGCCGAGAGCCTAGTATGGACCCGCACTGAAATGGGGTGCGCGGAAATTTTTGTTGTTCCATGACTTAATACGCCCCACCATGAAATACTATATAATACATCGTTACAGCTCACAAATTGCTGTTCTTATTTAGTAGAAATGCCCATACAATGAACCTCGATATTTGCCTCTCAAATTTCCCGCCTTTCGGGTGCTAAAAAACGTCTCTTGGGCTCCTACGTACCTACGCGTTTCGGGGACGCTGAATTGCGCCCGGAACTAGTATAGAGACCGTCTTCTGACGCTTGTATGTACCCTCCATTATTGCCATTGCATAATAAAATACCATACACACACCAACTATATTTAGTACCAGTACCCACTAAGATAAGAGTGGGTTCACTGTATTCAACTCTGGAGAGCCTCTCCGTTAAAGTTAAGATATGCGGTTTCTGTCGTTCGCTCAGTTACCTTTCCTTTCTAGCTACTAACTTGTTACATAGGGTAGACATATGCTCCTTATTGAGCCCAGGATTAGATGACTATTGTACATTTGTATAACTACATTTTTGATCTTTCAATTCTGGACATGGAACCTAAGGTTAAGGGACGTCGAGGCCGCTCACGCGGTGGCTGCCTCCGTGGGCTCGAAAGCAATAGAAACTCAGCCCTTGAACAAGATGCCAACTATGTCACCGGATGTTGCGATTTGAATTGAGTCACCTTAAAGTCCTTCCCCTTCCGACAGCAGTCATCTTGCTGCCGATGCAATACCCATTGAAATTCATGGCCAGAAATACTACAAAGCGGAGGATCTAGCTGGCAAAGGAAGAAAGAAGATGAAGACTTCTTATCATACGTCTGGGATCACGGCTATGATATCGTCCATGCTAATAAGGGGACCAAGCACTACTACTATCAATTATGTCTTGATGAGAGAATCAGCCCAAAGTATAAGCCTCTTGTTATCAATGGAACCTCTTCTATTCTCGTTCCAAGCATGACCTTGACAAGCTCGGAAATCGAATTGAGCCTAGTCATTGCTCGGGAAGAAGCGCCGGTTCAGCCGGGCTCGTGTTTTGGTTTGCATAAGAAAAGTTTAAATTGCTCTTGATATCTTGGATTACCTTTTGTCATCTTGGATTTTCCCAAGCTGAAAGCAGTCTCTTTCAGCTTTAAAATTTTTATGTTTAACTTTAGCAGAGTTCCTTGTACTTTCCGCAGCTGGATCGAATCCAGGGACGAATTGGTTCCTTTGTCTTAGACAACGCTTCCTCTAATGATACTGCCGTTGATTTCCTTCTCAAGCTTGATTCGAAGATGCCTAAGGAGGCGCGAAGTTGCTGCAGACTCCGCTACTTGCCACATGTGATCAATCTTATTGCAAAGGCTCTCCTGCTCAGTAAGAATGCAGAAAATGTGGTCGACGAGCTTCTTAAGGTAGAAAGGCATGGAGATATTGAGGAAGCCACACGGATCTGGCGAAAGCAAGGTCCTCTAGGCAAGTTACACAATCTTATCCGACATATTCGACTATCCCCCACGACGACAACGGTTCAAGAGCTGCAAAAGCGATGCGAAAGGCTGGAAAGAGTCCAATAAACTTAAAGTATGAGGGATATCTACTTTTTATCTTTCAGCTATAACACCAACCCTTGAGCACTAGTTAATCCAATGCAATGTGATAGCGGTGGAACTCATAGTTTGCATCGATCGGCGGAGCCTCGCGGTGCCGCAAGAAGATTCACCAATATATATGTGAACACGACATTGGAAATTGTGAAGCCTCACTCGCCATGACTAGCTGATCCTTGAAAAACTTCATGCTGCCCCCGGATGTTACCACAAAGCAACAATGCATCGTCGAGGAAACGATGACCATCTCGGTAAGTGGTTGTCTACTCTAGACTCCATACTTGTAAACACTTCATGGACCATTCGAGGCTTCCAAGCCTTAAGACAGTAGAACCCAAGCTCTCCCGAGTATATCTGGCTGGAGGCCGCTATAAATTCTCCTTGGAAAAGTGCGAGCATCACGACCTTATTAATAGTGCAGCTTTCTATGCTGCAGAAATGCTTCAAGCTACTCGCAAGTAGAGCTGGCTCTACCAGCAGTGGTATACTGGCTCACAGAAGGCATCCTCGTCAGATGCTGCAAAAAAGCCTGTTAAGCAACACCGGGAAGAGGGCTATAAAGGTCGGCTTAATGGGCCACAAGCTAATAGTCCTTTATTAGTATCTCAATGAAAACCGCCAGACGCTCAGCATGGTAGTCTTACAGATTATCAAAAACTCATAGCTTCTGGGGAAATTTTTCACGGTGCATATTATGGTATATTGGCTGCGATCTCGAAAAAGAATTGGCGGCGGATGGCCCTCTTCATTACTTGAACAGCCGCATTGTCTCCCAGCCGGATCTAGTACGTTTCGCCCTTGATATGCTTGCAGTGCCAATATCAAGTGCAGAGTGTGAGCAGGTTTTTCACAGTGGAAAAATACCTATCCTTCGTCACGCAATTGTCTTCGCACCGACATGTCATTAAATCCCGTGAATGGCTTAGGAACTAACTTAAAAGGCCTAGGAAATCCGACCGTCAAAATGAGTCAGGAAGTCATAACTGCCAGCGCCTCCAAGCGAAGGACAAAGCCGGTTGGGATGATGATAGAGGAAGTGATGAGGAACCTGACGAGAGTGATCTACAGCGAAACTAGTGCAGCCGTTGGAAGAGGGAGTGATGGGGATTTGTCTGGCGACGAGGACGTAAAGTGGCCTATACTCGCCTTATTTCTCAGTTACTTGCTTGGTTTTTTAATCGTCTTAGATATCCTTTAACCTGAAGTTATTTAATAATTGAACAGTAAGTCCATTGGTATGGTCCTGTCAGTTATGCTAGTATAAAGCCAAAAATACCCGTTAATACAGTCTTCACAATTCTCTTCATATGATCACAGAAATATTCTAGAAGTTCTCCTCGGAGAGCATGACGATGCAACCCGACAGTTACGACACTTATCTGAAATACCGTCGGTTTAACATTGTCCATCCCACTACTAAGGAGTCTGTGTTTCATGGGTTTAAAAAAGCAGCCCCGTCGATCTCAGCGCTCAGGAACTTCTGAGCGTTTTCAGGGTTGAGTGAGGCTGTTCTCTGGATCACTTGAGTAGTCCCATCTCAAGTTTTGACCTCCCGAGTATAAGGCCTCACCTATGCTCGCTTACAAGATGGCTTCTAGCTAACTATGCGTAATCCGCCCGCGAAAATACGGAGCATGTGACTCGGGATTGTTGGCTAACTACATATGGTATGAGTCCCGATAACTG
>JAHQZX020005332.1:0-25838 GCA_019804575.2 Pseudotulostoma volvatum
ATACACTCTAGTAATACCGTCCTATGCAGCCTTTCGGCCGCTTAAAGACGTAAAATAATACAACAACAACAACAACATAATATTACTATGAGAGAGCAATGGTTTCTTACACATATATCACAGTCGAAGCGGTCAAGTGGCTTCGAACGAGCAAGCGAGTATTTGAGGTCTGGCGCTGTGTTAGTAATTACACCAGTAGGAAACTTTACCGATTTTGATTAGATGGGGAATTCACGTGGTAACAGGGCCATAGTAATATTATTAATAAATCGTACAGGTAAAACCCTACTAGTACCGACTTGTACTTCTAGTTACTTATTACTATTGCATAGCTTTAGCTTATCTTCACTCCTTTACTTACCATAAGAAATCAAAAAACTCCCCACCCAAAAAAAATACGTGTATGAAGTTTTGTCATTATAATTTAACATCTGTGACAAGAACCTACTCGGCTACCACTTCATCGACATTACTAGTGTTGGCCACCGCAGACAGTTTCACACCGCCCTCTAACGTTTCTGCGATCCCGGCCCCTGGAGAACGGATGCTCTCGACCCCTGCCTGATTCGCTTCCGGATCTCTGGCAGATGACTTTAGTCGCGCCCACGGCCAATGTCCCTGCTTCTCATAGTACATCATGCACCCGAATGCCACCATCACTGCGAGCCAGTAGACATTGTAGGAGATGACAGTGCCGTACGTGGCCGAATTGGTCCAGCCTAAGATCGCATTAAAGATACTCCACCCGCTTGAAGAGTTGCTTTCTTCGTTGCAACACTACGAGGAATGTCAGCTCTCTGATGTAGTTTTGGGGAAAGGAAAGGGATGGTGGTGGAGGACGAACATTGACGTGCCACACGCTGAGTAGGATGTTGTAGGAGCCCGGACCAGAGCCATTTTCAGCAGCATCCCCACCCGTCATGAGGTTCCACTACACGATCAGCCGACAAGCGCTAGAGGCGAATCATCCTCGGAGGATTTGTACCTTATATTTCTCGAAGTAATCTACGCATCTTGTGAATAATCCAGCCGCAACGAGGTACAGGACGCAGGTGGAGACGATCAAGAAGACTTGAAGGGGAGCCCAATTCGCTCCTCTATTAAGTTCCCCCAACGCGTGAGCAAGTTGCTACTGTTGTTTCGGGAACTAGGCGTTTGAGACTCACTTATAGATCAACACGCATATCAGCGTCCCCGTAAACAAACCCAGGACAGTGGGTAGGGGAATTGAAGCTGCAGGGACTCCTAGACTGACGCCACCAATGAAAATGACGGCCTCCAGGCCTTCGCGCAAGATGGTGATGAAGGGGAGCATCAGCATGGCATACTTTTCACAGAATTGTTTGATGCGGGAGCCGGTCGTGATGGGGAGAGAAGATGCGGGTTTTTTGGTGGCCAGGACGCGAGCCAATTTGGTGCGCCACTTCTCTTGAAGCTTGGAAACCCGCAATAGGGCGGCTCCCATCAGGGAGATAATGATGGAAGCGATCAGGCTAAAGACGCCTTCCCAGATCTCCTCGACAGTTCCCCAGCCGTTAATTCCAATACCATAAAATGCGCCGATGAGACCACAGCCGATAATAAAACAGATGGCCAATCCCAATCCAGTCCCCAGCCATACCTGACAACATTCAAGATTAGCGGAAAGCCGCTGGGGAGAGAAGAAAGCAGGAGCATACTTGGTTCCTCAGTTTGCGGTAAAGGGTGATATCCTTTTCGGGTCCGATGTGAGTCCGAAGAAAGGCCAGCAAGATAGAGACGATGATACCCGTCTCCAAGGTTTCGCGAAGGACGATGAAGAAGACTGAGTGATGGGTCAGTACTAGAATGCCCCAATGCGCTCTACAGAAGCTCGAGCGGAGGAGGGGAATGTGTAATAGGGAAGTAGTAAGCGTGTGCCGTACCGGGGACTGCAAAGACATTGGGCATCTTGGAAGGATGGTTAGACGTCTAGATACGGTGGTGGTTGGACAGATTTGGAGACCGTAAAGGCGTGAAAGGGAGCTTTTATCGTCTTAGAAAGAAGACGGGGGGGTTCAATCGAGTCTCTGGGGGTGATATCATACTAATACTAGCAGTAATATATCATCGGGATTCCGTCTCTAAGAATAATGGTAATCGTATAATAATAATTATTATTATCGTATTTGTATGATAGAGTAACCACTGGGAGGGGCAAAGTGATGGCGGTGAATTTATATCATGATCATGATGAACTTGGTACCTAAATGTATATACAACCATACCCACTACTACCACTCCTACTACACAGACTAGTAGTGACTTTTAGTCTGCTGGGTCACAATTTGAGTTATTAAATATATTACATGTTGTAGGCCCCACCTAGTCCCCTAATGGCACCTGCAGCAGGACGCAGGACCGATGTCGCATGAACTTCCAAAGGGGAAGTCAGCCTTTTAGAGTATCATAAAAATCTTGAATGGTTATCTCATCCAGTAAAAGAAGCTGACCATGGGGATTATTTGGTTACGTAAGTAATTCTAGTGTTAAAGCACGGAACGGACAAGTTCTTCCGTTAAGCCGTTAGGAGGTATGCATCTGCGGCACCTCGCACGTTCTCAGCTTCTGACTCAGCGGGCATGGATATAGCCTATTAGTGTGGGGAAGGTAGACTTACGGGTGGATGAGATCAATTCCAGTAATAAACTAATGATCTCAAGTCCGAAGGTCGCGATCCGCAGGAGATATCTAGGTATGATATTCAGATATTGAACAATGATGAGATGGCTTTGAAGTCATGATAGGGGAAAGATCTGCTCAGTACGACTAACCTATCATAGGCAGACTTCATGATGTACACCTACTCGAAGTTACATGATATACTATCATATTCATATATACACATATACAACAAGTACAGGTACCTCAATAGAGTTGGAAAAAAAAAAAGAAAATGACGGTGGAAGATATTACCGGACGTGATTGGCTCCATCATATTGATATCATTATCTGATGGCATTAAATTAAATATACGAGGTGGAGGGTTATCTGATGACTGCAGCACTTTTTTTCCAAATTAGAACGGGGGAGGGAAGGCAGCACGGATCAGATACGGATCAGATACGGATCAGATAACCTGAATCCCACGGCACCATCGCGTTAGTGGACTTTTAAGTTCTTAGTCTTCTCCAGCCTATATCGTGATACTTGCACTTGTAATGGGCTATATTCTATGCCACACGGGAAAGAGAAGGAAAAAAAAAAAAACCCAAAAAAATTTCCTCCGCCACACATCTTTGATTCTGGTTCCCTCTTCCGATTCTCGGACATTTCTCATTTCTCCCATAAGCCTTCTCCGTTCTATGAAATGCACTCCCCACATCGTCGACCAGGTGTGCAGGAAATGGGATATTCGGCGCGTTCAGCCGAACCGTTCGCACCATTCATCTTCACGCCTGCGTAGATTCATCATTCGAACCCAAATCTCCACCCGCATGAATCCATAATCCGTATTGAGATTGATCGGGATCCCAGCTGAGGTTGCACGAACACGGCTGGAGACATCAGCCTACCTTGCTGGCCGGAGCTGTCATTTTATCCTATGTAACGATGAGAACGAATGAAGGAGAGAGGTCGTCATTGTCTACTCAGCTAAGGCCATAGCTCGGGCTATAATTCCCTCCCTTCATCTTTTCTCTCAATCTTTCTCGAATCTACAACAAGGGAAACGGAGTAGATTAGAGGAGAAAGAGCTTGAGATCGAACTTCAAACTGAGCAGACATATTTCTCACCACGGAAACCCGTCCCCGGTTCTCCGTTTTCAGTCTATGATTATTGTATCATCACAATTTTTCCCAGGATCATCAGTCATCACCCATGCCCGCCTCATCGGCTTTCTGGCTAGCCCTCTGCTGGGGAATCCAGGCCATCGCGGAGACGGTCAGGTATGATTTCAATATCACTTGGGTGTCCGCAAATCCGGACGGGCTGCAAACCCGTCCCGTCATCGGTATCAACGGCCAATGGCCTATCCCTACTATCAAGGCCACCATCGGGGATAGAGTCATCGTCAACGTGCACAACCAGCTCGGGAACCAGAGTACCTCTCTTCATTTTCATGGCATCTTCCAGAACGGCACTACGGAGATGGATGGTCCCACGGGTGTGTCACAATGTTCCTTACCCCCGGGGAGCTCAATGACATATAACTTCACCGTAAGTCACCATCACGGCGATCGACCCTCTAGGGAATGTTGCTGATCAACCCAAGATTAATCAATCTGGGACGTACTGGTACCATTCGCACGATCATAGCCAGTATCCCGATGGGCTTCGAGGCCCTCTGATCATCGAAGAACCTAACTCACCGTACCAAGGCAAGTATGACGGCGAATTCGTGCTGACGGTGTCCGACTGGTATCACAACCAGATACCCGTGCTTCTGCAGTCGTTTTTAGCCTACACCAACCCAACAGGGGCAGAGCCCGTGCCCGACTCGGCGGTCATGAATGATGTGATCAATCCGACCTTCCCGGTCCAAGTCGGGAAGACATATCTGTTCCGCATTATCAATATGGGCGCATTCGCCGGCCAGTATTTCTGGTTTCAGGGGCACCAGATGCGAGTCATCGAGGTCGATGGCGTCTGGACTAAAGAGGCAGAAGCAGAGATGCTTTACTTAAGTACCGCACAACGGTATGGCGTGCTGGTGACCATGCGAAACGACACTTCCGCCAACTTTCCGATCGTGACCAGCATGGATGAAGTAAGTTGTAATCATCAAGGCGTCTGGGGGCCCGCAGAGCTGACCACGACCATTGGCAGGATATGTTCGACACCATCCCGAATACGTTGAACCCGAATGCAACGGGCTATCTACTCTACGACAGCGGTAAAAGCTTACCGCCAGCAGACACTCTCGATCAGTTCAACCCCATCGACGATTTCACTCTTGTCCCAAGTGACGGGATGGGCATTTTGGATGAGGTCAACCACAGCATCACCCTAGTGGTCGTCATGGACAACCTCATCGACGGTTCTAATTAGTAAGAAATGGGTTTGGTGTGTTTGCTTCTTTCTGATGGGCGCGCTGATTGTCGATTTTTAGCGCGTTTTTTAACAACATCACCTATGTCAGTCCCAAGGTGCCCACCCTCTACAGCGTCCTATCTGCCCCAACGGGTGTTGTCACCGACCCCACCATCTATGGTATGTATACGAACCCGTTCATCCTCGAACATGGCGAGGTGGTGGAGATCGTGATCAACAATCACGATGTGGGCAAACATCCATTCCATCTCCACGCCCATAACTTCCAACTCGTCGTCCGCTCTGCGACAGACGCGGGAGACTATGATCCGAACAACCGGTCGGCCCTTTACACTGACGCGCCCGCACCGGCGTATCCGGCCGTTCCTGTCCGCCGGGACACACTCCTCGTTAACCCCGGCGGGAACGCTGTCCTTCGCTTTCGTGCCGATAACCCAGGTGTATGGCTCTTCCATTGCCATATCCAATGGCATATATCGAACGGGCTGCTGGCGACCATGATTGAGGCACCGCTTGCTCTGCGTGAAGAGAAGGCCAACCAAGGGCTTGCGGCCTTGCCCGCAGACCACATCGCCGCTTGCCAGGCTGGCGGGAACCCATATGAAGGTAACGCGGCTGGCTCAACGGCGGACTGGTTTGACCTGGCCAATGAGAACGCGCCACCAGGTCCGATCCCGGACGGATTTACCCCTCGGGGGATCGTTGCACTGGTTTTTAGCACCCTGTGCGCGCTTCTCGGACTGGTGATCATTAGCTGGTATGGCGCAGCAGAAATCAAAGGGTCGGTTAAGCAGGCGTGAACGAAACTTTTCCTTGCCTCGACTTCAAGAAGGTGAGGGGTGGGAGATAAGTTTCCCTCCAGTCCTCTTTCCGCAGGCTAAGTTAAAAAACGGATTTTGTAAATATTTTTTTAGATAGCTAGATACCTCGAAGTTTGATACCTTCCATATTGAGTCGTCTGCAGCGTCAGATCCTTGAAGCATATCCTCTTTATCTAATGTGGCTTGTTTGTCTTGATGAAGCCTTGCATATTCTCCTACTGTCCATTCATCAACGAGGAGGATAATGAGGCCATCATTGTTATCTCAGCCTGCCCATCCACCTCGCTGCAAGAAGATTGCAACATGTAGTGACCAGGGCATCCCATACCGATCAGCCACTCGTCGAATATCTGATAGGTAAACCCCCCAATTCCCAATGCCTTCATAGCAAGGACTACTCTGAGAGGATTCTTTTCTTCTAAAGTTCGGAAATAATGTGCCGCCTATTTTGGTCATCATGGATGTCCTAGGTATACACCTGGATTACTTTTTTGGACAGCATGACTGGATCTGATGCCCTTCCCATGGTTTTGAAGATAGCCTGCCACCCATCGCCTTGTGAGCCCCTCTCTTGGAGCCAAAGAAGACAATTATGCAGTCTTAGGAATCTAACAAGGATTAACGCCGCAATGAATCATGTGATGTCGACTTTCCATCGAATTGGAGCCGCAGAGTCGACTATTTAATTTCTTGAAGGCTCTTTGCAGTTGATAATGCCTAGAATATATATCTGGTAAAACAACTCCGGTCGGCCAATAGAGGTTCGTCGGATCTTGACATTGACATCTAGTCCAATGTTGTGGTTCCGTGTCCAATGTCCCAGAATAGCAAAATCCCAAGGGATTCATTTACGACCAAGGATACCTCTAACTTCGTGGTAGTGTAAAGGGATAAATTTCTTTTTATTAACTTACTACTAAGCTAATGTATAAAAGGAATCGTTAAGAGAAGAAAGAAGAGACGTCAGGGATTCTGCAGTTGCATAGGTTTTCGGAGAGTGGTGCAGTTGTGTCACGTGGGCGGGCCGAGATGTGTATACTCTCTGTTCGGAATTTGATCCCTCCGACAGTCGGACAAGGTGTGCTTCATAACCACCAATGCAAGCCAGCCTTTCTTTGAACTTGGCATTTAATGCATATATCCTCTTGTGAGGCGCTGGCGATTAGCTCTAGACTTATCAACAAATGGTTTTATTTTGCCATTGCTAGCATCGCTGGCGGTTAGCTCTACACTTATCAACAAATGGTTTAGTATGTTTGAAGTTGTTAGCATCGCAACGTCCAAAACCCTACCATTTATCATGTTGCCATTTGGGAAAAATATGACTGCCCACCAAGGCGCACAATCCGGCTACAGTGCTCGCATGATCATGCTTTTACCACATGACGTGCCTCGATCGAGATCAATATGCATGCACCGAATTGGAGAAAAGAAGTATGAACTAGTGCGGCAACGTGGTTTTAATTTTGATAGGTGGTTGATAGAATAATAGTATCAGGTATCGATTAGTAATTATTCTGAGAATACACTTAGATCATAGTAGATACTTCTATAGTTATGTTACAATTCATACATCGAATATGGATGACATGTTTTAAGATACCTATGATATTTCATTCAATTCCCTCGTTCGCTCAGGGCTAGTGGTAGTCTGTCATAGCTATATATGCGGCCTGATGCATAGTAAAGATGCACATGGCCGGACTTATAAATTTGCAGGGATACGAGCTACTGCAATACTAGATGCGTAAGTAGTTTATTTAGTAGTGTGGTATGACCGAGAACCAAGTTAACGTATGGCGGAGAGATGCAAGATTAAAGTTTGAAGCCCACTGTCAGTTTATTATTGGCTCCTTTCCCGTTTCTAGGGTTCTCATTCGTCTAAGATTTTCCTGATAAAAAAAATTTTTTATGCGGTCACACGATACTAGCATGATACGACTTGCCAACAGGATAAGACGTGTCTTTTTCTGACTCTCTCTATACGTCGAAGATCTTCTTTTCATCGGTTGAAGTTACGTCGTTTCATTAATCTAGTTATTTTGGCTTAGATATGGAGTATTATATACTAATTGGTTCAGACTACAGATACAGGTTTAAAGTACTGACTGATCTATGCAACAAGACGCCAAGTCGATTCCACTTTACTGGAGCCGTAACGGAGTAAGGGAATTTTTTTCTGAATCTACTTATTAGTGCCTTTAACCACAGGCACTTATGTGTCTGAATATTTTCTCAACTCAGAGGTCCTAATGGTCTTCACCAATAATGTCATCATATTAATGTGATCAGAACTGCCGCACGGCCTTGAATATTATTATATTGTTAACTGCTTCTGTAATTAATGCCGCTTGAGCCTCTTGTTATACGTAATATAATTCAGTACACTTTGACGAAGATGGCAAACAACAAGAACGGAAACCTAGCTTGGTAGCTGTTATGGTACAAAGACTTTGATTCCATGAGATTTGTAACTACCATTCTAAAGTTAAAACTAACAAAAGAGTAGTTAACTTGTCTTGTTATAGATATGTCATGAGATATTGTGAGGCTTATGATATACATTGATACGCGTTTGGCAGCTTTTGTTGAACATCCTTATCAATTCCGGCGTTTAATGTTTGACGCTGATGCAATTCTTTGTGGAGAATTTGCTTATATATTCTTTTACAAGCTCTAGTTCACTCTACTGGATATTTTCCTTAAGAACTCGATTTCAGAAATATCTCAAGATGGTTATTCTGCAACCCGTAAATGGTTAAGGTTCTTGTCAAAAGAAAAACAAGTCACTTGTCTTTTTTTATGACGGAATCCTTTATGGGATCGTAAAGTATGTTTTCTCATAATCGTACCCGATAATACACTTATCTAATACAAGACTCTGAATGATTTTTGGATTGAAAGTCATAGTCGTTGGATTCGCTTGACTCCATCACAGTTCCGATGACTACGATGGCTATATTAGCTCTGCAGAATGTGCTCACATTTGTTTCAATGCAGCCTACTGTCTTTTCACATAGCATTTAGATGATTACAGTACTATTTATTTCTATTCTTACGGCCTCGCTGTCAATCATGATTTGTACCTTGACGGTGACCATTGATTTTTAATATCAGCGAAATTACTGTTCTAACCTCTACTTGGAGAATTCCGCTCTCCCCTATCGTGGATGACTCGCGATTCAACTCTGATTATCGTTCTCATAATGTTGATATTCATTTTAACATTTACTATTCTACTCACGATGAATATGGACAACACTGAAAATTCTGGCCGAGAGATTGTTGATTCAAATCATTTTCATGTTATTAAACATGCAAAATAATCACTAATTACAACCATTTCTTTCCCGATTTGAATGCTTCTCTTTCAGTAAATGAAAACGAAATCCACAACCGTAACCGAAAGGAGATTCCAAACGTAAAGGTGTTTCTTTCTTTTCTATGTATAATCTTACCTACAACAATCCAGACTTATTCCGGTATCATTCCTACTTATTTTAATATGTTCTAAAGTTTCAAAAAGCTCCTTTATGCTCAACACCAGATACAGTACTGTCAATTCTATTCAGTCCACTGCTTCGGTTACCCCGTATAAAACTATACCGATTCATATCGACTTTAGTATCATATTTCGAAGCTCATTGATTTGCATTTCCTATAACCAATTGTAAAGTAAGTGTCACTGCGTCACATTCTTTCCATATTTAGGTTTATACTCTCAGCACTATTTAGTTCACCGCTTTCAGCTACTTCATATCTACTTTATTATTGTATTTCAAAGTTAATTGATTTCTCGCTTTTCCCTATAACTAATTGTAAGGTATCATTGCGTCACGTTCTTTCTATATTCAGGTTCATACTTTCAGCTCTATTTAGTCCGCAGCTTTCGATTGCCCCACATCGAATAGTACATTCATATCGACTTTAGCACAAATCTCAAATAATTAAGACGCTAGTGTAGGCAACAACTCTTCTTCAACAGGAGCAGGAGGTTATCTTGATGGCTCCGATAGATGCTACAGCTGATAATATATCCAAGGCAATACCTATCATACAGCATTGGGATTATCCACTAGTAAGCGATTTAGTAGAACTTCGCAATAATGCCTTCAGCATCTTTGGTTGAATAAAACTATTATCATCATTGAGATTAGTATAGTTGATCTCCAAAATTTACCCACCATCAATCAAAACCGCAAGGAACGTTCCCTCAGTTCCGATTCTTGATAACTCTTTGATGGAGTGCCTATGGTAGTATTCATGGGGGTTTTTTATCAATTTCCTCGTGAAAGGATTGTCTCTTTGGCGACAGCCCCGAGCCGACAAGGATGACGAAGTTGTTGGCACAACATTCGGCATAGTTTACGGAGGTTGTCTGATTAGATGAACAGATGTGACAAGCAGACGATCCTCAATTTCGGGATTTCCTCACTAGAACTCGCAATGACGCTTCGACTGAGGATGATGTGCTATGTTTAAATTCTCGACCAATCACTCCTACCAATACGTTTTCGTCTAACGATCGTGTTTTCGTTGTGAGATTGAATTCCTTGCAACATTCAGTCGACCACTTATCCTTGGTGGCGAAGTCGCGGTCAACGAATATATCTCTTTCCCGCCCATCATGGTAGACTTCCCTCCTTTCAAAATTGTGTATAGATGACAATTTTAAGCAGCGGGATGGAGGAGTTTCTATTCCATCTCCTGGGCTGTTTCTACTAACTCCAGAATGCCGTGCATGATCTGAGCCAGCATCAATAGTAGCATGGATCTAGCTAATGGTTTGCGTGGTACAGCCTCTAGCATTGTTCCGGAACAAAATGGTGAGATCAATTCTATATAGAAATCATTTTAATTATAGATCTAACGCTTACTGATAGATTTTATTAGCGGATTTTTTCCTCTTAATGAAATACACGTCCTTTGCACCAAACCTCCTCGTGCATTTTA
This sequence comes from Pseudotulostoma volvatum, assembly GCA_019804575.2. NCBI lineage: Eukaryota > Fungi > Ascomycota > Eurotiomycetes > Eurotiales > Elaphomycetaceae > Pseudotulostoma > Pseudotulostoma volvatum. The sequence continues at coordinate 10,786 of JAHQZX020005332.1, forward strand.
TTTGACCCCCCTCATGCCCGTGAGACCATGTTTACTGATTTAAGCGGTACTGTCCTCAACTCTCTTATTACCTGATCAATCACTATAAAAAAATTACTCGATCCGTCGAAAGCAGGTGCCTATGTGCCCAGCATTTAGTTTGACCAATTATAAGGTGCAAGGACAGACCTTATTAGGAGCAGTATTGGATCTGCGACATGATCGTGCTTTACGAGGCAGGGGATTTGTATCATAAATTCTGTTTTTTGTATGTGTAACTATCACGATTACGATCATTTCCTAGTTTGTACCTCTGCAACCGATTAAGTTCACTAACACAAACTGTCAACCTCACCCTGAACTGATATTGGAAACGTATAGACTATATATATTACAAGAACAGACTCTGACAAAGTTGTTCATCCAAATTTGATTTAATTCAGGGTGAAATAACTACCTACTTTGAACTTGTGAAATGATTGCAGTTATAATAAATAGTAGTGACCAAGAGGCCTATCGGAGTAGCAATTTATTATTATAATAAATAGTTGAACAAAAAAGAACTCTATCTGCGACCAAGTTGGGAAAGTTTTATTTTGGAAAAATTTCCCATGTTCTGTTGTATTATTCTATTCCACCGCATCATCTTACTTTATTATATTGTCTTATTCCATTACTTTGTCCTATTTTGTGGTATTCTATTCCATTCCATTATCCTATTTTATTGCATTGTCCTACTCTATGGCTTTTCCATCTCATTGCTTTGTCCCAATCTGTAGCATTATATTCTATTCCCTCATCCTGTTTTATTGCATTACAGGAACAGAATTCAAAATTAAGTGAGGGGTAAAATAGCAACTTAGAACTTGGGAAATAATTGTTGTTATGATAGTTGTATAAAAGGAGAACTATATCTGTAACAATGAATGTTGTCTTATAATAAAAATATAATCGCATAATTAATTTTCCTGTGGGTTTTGTCCTAGCTAGAGAGTGCGCTCTCCCTGCATGGGCCCAAAAGGGTTGGGCGTAAAATGGATTTAATAATAATAATTAATTTTCCTTACTGTATGATAGGCTATTAAATTTATTAGGTTATATTTACCATCGCCAGCGAGAGCGTAATACCGGCTACTAAACCTAAATAAGAACCTCTTTAATAAATTGCTACACTGATCGGCCTCTTGGCCACGGTCCATCTATCTATGTCTTAGTTATATACATCCCTTTATAGGCTCCACTCTTGGGTTTCCGATCAGCCAAGCCAACGCTTGGCTCTGTCACCTGATCAACTCGTTCGCGAGCCTAAATTGATCTAATCTTCCACTCCTCAACCACCACCTCACAAGTCTTTTGCTCTGTTAGCAGTTACCGAAGATCTAGCCAAACACGACAGAAACAAGGCCCTACAACGCATTATCGGCTCAAATAGGCTCCATATTGAAATGGGTGGGTGATGTATTGCTCCCGCATAGCGCTGTTTGCTTCGATTAAGGTGATTTTTTCAACTTGCTTGGACTGGGAGATGGTGATACTGCCTGTAGGCGTCTTCGTGAGGATCGCACTATTAAATTCAAATGGAGAGCTTATGGTTAGCTTTTGCAGCGGTTCCGCTAGAAATTGAGCCTTTTCGAATTGTACTGCCAGCAAATAGTATATCGTCTGTTTAGAGTCCGATGATTCCTTGCGCTTAGTATTTATCGTTTTTGGTATCGTCTTTGATCGTAAACAAGAGTCATGGATCGTAGGACGCTTGCTGTAGCTTGAGCTTCTCGATACGATGGCTGTGGTAGGTGAGAAACTAGTGCGTTTTTGATTTTGGAATGCCGTGTGGTCGTAGGGCTCTTAACAAGACTCTAGGTGGTAAATCCAGGTCTTGAGGAGGGCGTACATAGAAGTCGTGAACTAGGGATGTGTGAAACTGCATGTAAGCTTGAGAAATATCACGTAAATAGACGTTTAGTCCTTGAATTGAAACTGCCAAACAGAGAATGAGACGTTGGCTAACGCGTTGAGTGGTAGGACTTTCGGTGAGAACTGTCTTTTGTCATTGTCGTTATATGCTTATACAGCTAGGCGAGACTTCTCGTAAGCTTTAGGCATGAGTGGGATTGCATCGTTCGTCTTAAATAAGCCCATTGTCGTTCGTACTCAAGTAATCTGAGTCGTTGTCTTGTTGTTTCGGCCCATCATAGCACTTTACGCTCATCGTCCTGAGCTAAACTGCTCTGTGAGGTAGTTGTACAGTTGCAGTCTCGCCTTGGATAGCCAGCAATTTGTACGGTCCTGTCCACTTTTTGTCAATACGCCACATAATGACACCAGAACCGAGTGGCAATTCAACTGTCTTGTCTACACATGTCCCATTTCGAGTCCGTAATGCTGTAGAGACTTGTCCCTTAGCTCGTAGCTTGCTCACTTCGTCCTTGTCTTCTTGATCGTTGTGGCTCGCTGGGATATTTGGACTAGGCTCTGACATGCGTGGAAGGCTCCAAACACCAGCAAAGTAAGGACTAATCCATCATAGCTAGCGGTGTCATTGACAGCTTTTACGGCCATCTGTAAAACCAAGGCCTTTGGAGTGGAACCACCTGAGTTGTCCTTAAATTCGTCCTCAATTACTTCGTATGCTCGGCAGAGTGGCTTGTGGTAGCGTTTCACCAAACCCATCATATTCGCAGCTTCTACTAGGGCTTCCTTAGTTGTAATAGCTAGAGAGTTAGTGTACTGTTGGAACTCTACTGCTGTAAAGCTGGTGCCCGTGTCATGTGTAATTAGGTCTGGTGGTCCTAAATAGACATCAATCCAGCTCATCCCAGAAGTGTAGAGCCGAAATACCATTATTAAGCCAGCGTGTGGCTTGAAACGAGTTGCTTCGTCGACAACATAGAGCAATGGCGATCCGTGATAATAATCTAAAGCTGCTCCCTTTAGCATTACAGGAAATATGTCTCCCTTGGCGTCTCCGTCCGTTCACATAAGTCCAAGAATATTATCGTGATGGAAGAAGGGTGTTGGTAGAATACGTTGTAAGCTAGTAGCTCGTTCTTCTCGTTATTTATTCTTATTTCTGTCTATTGAAATGAGACTATCGCTGCGGACATGAAGGCTCTATTTTTGTCCTTCAATCCTGTTCCCATATTTTTATTAGTCTAGGAGTTCCCATCATTTGTAGTATCAGAACTCCAGTACTTTATTACTACTGTTGGTCTCTCTCAACAGTCTCCATTGTTCCAAACCAACTACCGGCATATTCCTACCGTTCAGGCTGCTAGATCGTAGATGAAGTCATTTTGTTTAACCGAAGGTCATAAGGGGATATTTATATCTCTGACAAATGAAAATATAAATTCTTCTTATAGAATCTTCTTAGAATTGTTGAGTATGCCATATTTATGTCAGAGAATGGATGGACCAGTAATGAGTTGGGTCAGTCCTACTTTGAAGACCACGCTAACCCCCATATCAAAGAGACCTTAAAAGGAGAATATCGAACTCTAATTGTTGATGGCCACGACTCCCATATCACCACCAAAGGCTATTCGATATTACATCAACAATAAAATTATTCTCCTGTGCCTTCCTGCACACACAACTCATATTCTTCAGCCTCTTGATGTTGGTTGTTCTAGCCCTTTAGCTCAAGTGTATAAGGGCATGATCTTAGACGCCTATGCCTTTGGAGCAACATATAATATCGACAAGTGTAAATTCTTAGAGATCTGGCATACTGCTTGAGAGAGGGCTTTGGCCGTTGATAACATTACAAGTTCGTGGCAGAAGTGTGGAATACTCCAAAGAGAGTTAGGAAGGGGCCCTCTTGACCGAGAAGTTGTGTTGTCTCAACTTCCTCCTGAAGTTGAAAAGCCTCAATCTTGTCCATCAACCGCAAGAGGCCCTGTAGACCCACATGACCTTAATAAGACTCCAGGAAATGTTGGAGAAGCTCAGGTAGTGATACAACGGGCCAAAAATGGAGAGCTTACTAGTAGTGATACTTTGGTTGCCCTTGAGAAGCTTGGAATGGCTGCTGCGAATGCTATGGCAGAATCAGAAGTGACACGGTCTGTCAATTAAGACCTTGCTGACGCTGTGAAGAAGGAGAGGAAAATACAGTAAAATTAAGAGGATGGTACTGATGCTTCATATGCCCGAGTTATGGGCCAAGAGGGGCTTTTAGCTCGAAAGGGCTTTGGCAGGGAGAAGTTTGAGGCAGCTTGGAAGGGGTTTTTCACAATATTACTGCGAAAGATAGCGGTATAAAACTCCGACAGGGTCTTCCGCAAACCAAAAGCCTCTATCTCTAAAGCGGAAAAGCCAGCTTCGAAAGCTCCTCGGTGCAGGGCGTTCATTGGCGTTTTATTAGTTGCCCAATTTATATAATCATAGAAATTTAGCTTTCTAAGGCATTTCCCTACACTCCTATACTATTCAAATGGACACGGTATCCCCTTTGACTCGAATGGCGGAAATCTTGAGGAATTGAGGGTCGCTGCTATTTTGGTTGGGCGGTTGTCCCGTGACTACAACCCCAGCATTTTCCAGCTCCTGTATCCCTACGATCGCCTCCGAGCAGCTGGTGGTGGCTTCATTGAAAGAGAAGTCCTCTCTTTGGGCCTGAGCCCATCCCAACCTGAGTTCACACTACAGCCCCCTATCCATAGTCGCACCTCTACCAATACATCAAACATCAGCTAGCCGGAAAATGGGTTACCTCTAGCTTAAGTCGCAGTCAGGGGTCGATAGGGGGAATCTACATGAATAAACCCATAGACAGCAAATCGCTTGTTTAGACTACCCTGTTCTCGCACGCAGTAAACCCGTCAATGTAAGAGGGTTGGTTGATAGTGGATGCTCAGGAGTGTTTATTAGCGAAAGCCTTGTACGGACCCTACCGAGATGCCGTACAACATACCCCCTCTTCCTTGCAGATGGGAAAACCGACGATCACAGAATATGTTATCTCCCTATTTCTATTGGGGGCCATTCCGAGCAATCCCTTCTCTTTATCACAAATCTGGCAAAAGACACGCCAGTGATCTTTGGGCTGCCATGGCTGAAACGGCATAATCCACTCATTGACTGGTCAACAATATCCCTTACATTCTCCCCATGGTATTGCTGAGCACACTGCTGCGCACCAGACCTTCAAATTCCGGCAAGAGCACCGACAATCCTAGACCCACCAAAGGCTTTCCATGAGTTCCCTATCCTAAGTGAGCCTAAACTGATGAATGTCCGGTACAAGAGCCCCTAGTGTCAGGATACCCACGAAGGTGAGATTTTACAGAATCCAAATGCACTGCCTCTGCATATTGAGATAACACTTACGCCCGGGAGGCCACATTACCGAACCTACTGTCCTGCAGTCTCAAATGAATCCATACCAGAATATCATGTGGTAATGATCCCAAATCAGCCAAATGTCCAAACCAACTCCCACTCGCATAGTTGCTAGAGTCAGACAAATGGGAAAACCACTGCCATGGCAATCGCTTCCCCCCTTTAGCTTACCAATCCCGCATCTGGCACCCACTGATCATTACCAACAGTCTGAGCGACCAGACCTAGCAGATATTAAAATATCTATAACCCCAAACTCCCTAAGCAGATACCGCCTTCCAGGATATCTTGGGAGGAAGGGGAGAAAAATTACGAAAACTGTTCCCAAAGGAATTCCATGACTTCTTAGATGAGTAAGAAGCCCCTCCTACTGAATCGTGTTTCCGAAGCAGACATTGAGAAATTTATGAAAGGAAAACCAGATCTCAAGGAGGAGAATATCCAGAAGCTCCTTCCATCATGGCTTACTGACCTATATTAGGGCTTCCTACCAAAGCTTTCTAATGAGCTCCCTCCATGACCTCCTGGATAAGACTTGCACTGCATATCTAGATGATATACTAGTCTACTCAGCCAATCGGAAAGACCACAGAAAACATGCTCAAGTTATCCAGCGACTGATAGGTGCCGGGTTGCAGTTTGACACCCATAAATGCGAGTTGAAACGACAAGAACGAAATACCTAAGGCTCATCATTACACTCGGCGGCATTCACACCTCAAGGATCTCCAAAGGTTTCTAAATTTCGCCATTTTTAATAAATGTTTCATACGAGACTTTGCTAAGATCTCTACGCCACTGGACAGACTCTTAAGGAAAGAAGCCCCCTGCAACTGGGTTGAGGAGCAACGATACGCATTTACCGCACCCGTACTGGCCATGTTCAACTACACTAAGAAAATGATTCTCGAAACTGATGCATCAGACTGGGCGTCTAGCGGCGTCCTCTCACAGAATAATGATGGTGTGCTACAACTTGTAGCCTACTTCTCGAGCAAGCACTCAGCTTGCGAATGCAACTATGAAATATATGACAAGGAGCTGTTAGCTATCATCAAAGCTCTTGAAGAGTGGCAACCAGAGCTCCAAGGAACCACGGGTCCATTCGAAATCATCACAGATCACAAGAGCCTGGAGTATTTCACGTCCACTAAAGCCCTTAGCCAACGCCAGGTCCGATGGCCAGAATTTCTGTCATAGTTGAACATTCGTATCGTCTACCGTCCCGGCTCACAAGCAGTCCGTCCAGATGCCCTTAGCCGAAAACTGGGGGACTAGCCAGCAAAATCAGATGCCAATGATGGTCGGGTCAAGAACCATCTGTGGACTGTACTCCCACCAGATTGCTTTGACTCAGGGATACCCAAACGGCTCCTGCAAGAAGTTAATACAGAAGGAAATTTCTCTGCGGCCCCTATCGACATCATCCTGCCTGCCATGGATAGACCGATTGACTAAGCTTACGCTCAGTCAGAACTGGCTAATGCAATGCTCTCGGCTCTACGCAACTCCCTTGTAAGACGATGGCCAAGAGCACTGCGCAAGGAATTAGGTGTTTCCATGGTTAATTGCAGGATAACTGGTAATCATATCTACTACCGAGACAGGCTCTTTGCACTTCCAAATGATAAGCTCTGCACACAGATCTTGTATCGAACACTTTCCAGTGGGCCAGCTGGTCACCCAGGCCGTGTAAATACTCTTGACCTTATTTCTCGCGACCACTGGTGGCCTCCTATGTCCAGGGATGTTGAAGAATATGTTAAATGCTGCGAGCTAGCGTCAGAATAAAGAGCCCCCACGCTGCACCCATAGGCTTCCTTCAGTCCCTCCCGGTACCCTTTCGAGCCTGGCTAGATATCTCCGTTGATTACATTACGCCACTACCAGTTTGCGACCGAGATGGTAGAAGTACAAACATGTCCTGGTTGTGGTCTGCCGACTTACAAAAATGCGACGCATTACCCCAGTAACGAGCCTATCTGTTGAGGAACTTGTCGATGCCTTTATTAGCAGAGTCTACTGTCTCCATGGCGCACCCGATAATATTGTCTCTGACCAAGGGTCTCAGTTCATTGCCCAGTTCTAGCACCAACTATCTGAACAACTAGAGATCAAGTTAAGACGCTCCTCATCCTTCCACCCAGAGACTGACGGTCAAACTGAGCGTATCAACAGTGGAATTGAACAGTGCCTCCGTGCATTCATGAATTCCCACCGGGATGATTAATCCCAGTGGCTGCCACTAGCAGAGTTTGCTACGAACAACGCCACCTCTGAAACAACTGATAACATACTAGATCTATCATATGCTATAGCTACTGCAACATGACTGGGAATATCATCATACGACTGAATGAATCAAGAAAGGATAAGCTGAAGGAGGTTTCGCAACTGTTAGATGATTTCGATTATATATTTCAACGGAAATAAATTAAATACTTCAAGTTACTTCGTACTCTAATAATGCTTGAGAGCTACCAACCTATACATACATTTTTCTCCCGGCAGAAAATACGGGGCAGTAACTTTTTCCCAGAAAATGTTACTACCCGGAGACAAACCGCGCTTGATAGATAGAATACTCGCTTTGTTTGAGAATCAAATCTCGGGACTCCTACGTTTATAATTGCTATACACCCAGTGCTAAATACTAGATATGGATTCTGACATAGATTCGTTTGCTAGTACATCGTCGCTGATTCCCAGAGCGAAGCTCGAGTTAGATCTAAATGAGGTATATCAGCTCATACAACATATGATGGAGAGGTTCGAATTTGAAGTACTGTATCCACGGCACGGACTCAGATTCACCAGTATACATGCACTAGATAGAGTTAGGTCCATTGTTGGTGGTGGTGCCAGCACAAATGACAAGCTTTGCCGTATCGTGGGGAAGCACCTCATGGACGAGGGGGATCGAGTTGACTGGGGTCTAGTACTTTGAAGGATTAACTGCATTTGGTATGTTATTAACTTATCTATATAAGCGTTTCTATCCCCCGACGATGCTGAAATAGAGAAAGCCTTTTCGTGTGAAGATGATGATTATGGGATGACGGAAGAAGAGGCTGATGAAGAGGTGAATTGGGCTACATCGAAGCAAACGCCCCCGGACTCCGGGACCAGAGATTCCCTGAACCATTTCACGAAGCACCCAAGGCGATCAGGCAACAATCGATTGTGTTTAAGCGTATTTGTAAGTACATCTATGGGGTCTGCCAGCTATAGTAGCTGTTACTAATATCAAACGACAGCTTTTCGGTATAGCCAAACCGATAAGACCTTCCTAGCTCGGATATAAAGAGAATATTTAGAGAAATAAAGGATTTATTGATTCCACTGGACCTTTCCACCGGATCAATATCCTGTCAGAGTTATCTCTCTTCCCTATCCCATACTCTCTTCCTTTCCTTGCCAAGTTATCATTAAGATCACTGATTCTTTAACTACATTCTCTAGCTTAGAGTGTAGCCCGTACGCTACCACACTGCTAACACAGTGATTCTCAATCTCTAGGCCGGTTGCCTCTACAAAGTGGCTGGGATCCAGTCGACAAACACTCTATAGAAAACCAGATAACTCGCCGCTGTACCCCACCGCCTTGATCATCCGTCTGAATCGTCGTACTAAATATGATTGGAGAAGAGAATGGCGGTGGCTAGCATTTAACCTGGTCAAGGAGCTCTGGAAGCTTCACCACGAGAAGGCTGATGCGACTGGTCCCATTCCCGTAGCTTTACTGTCATGCGCTGGGAAGCGTACCTCAGAAATCTCTATGCTCCAACAGCTAGAGCGGAATCTTATGAAGTATGCTCAAGTAGCAGGTGAGGATGAATACAAGGATTATTGCAGTGAAGATCCTTGTGATATTGGAAAAGTATCTGCCCGCGCTCCAGTGGTGACGCCCAAGAATGTTGGTGGTTGGCCTAGGTGAATTCTATATAAATGCCTTTCCCACAAATATATAGTCTTCAAGTTAATGAGTAGCACGGCACTAAGTCAGGTATGAGCACCGCAGAAGCGGAAAACAGTTGGACCTTAATGGGTAGTATATTGTGTCAAGAGATCGCCATGTTTCCGAGATGCTTCTTCCTTAAATGATGTCCGGAGCTTGCCGGGCCTATAGTATCTGTAGACAGATTAGATAGATTTGGTGCTGGCGTCCACAATATCCCAGGTGGCCTTCCTTCATGCATGAGTATTCTGACAGTAAGGAGTAAGGTGGATCGTTCTGATGAGAAGCTATGCTTTGAGGTGCGTCCATTCGGTTAGCCTCGCTTCTCATACAATATAAGGATTATAGTTAAGTGAGGTACTGCCAGTGGAGAGGCTGTCTAATTGCTTTCTATGATATCACAAGAACTTAAAAACTAGCAATTCCATGGAGTAGAATTGAAATATAGTTGGTTGTGTATCCTGCAAAATTTGGGAGAAATTTGGGGGTTTGGTAGGTGGGGACACACATGGTACCATAGGGAACTCAAACTGTGGAGCCGACACCAGCCTAGAAGAGGCTGGCGGCTGCCGCGGCCGTAGAGCCCAATGGAGGGCCTCCTGGGCCAAGCAAAGGCAGTGGCACAAGACATCACTAGGGCCTGCGAAGTCGAGGCGGAGCAGCGTAGCAGACGGGACGACAGAAGGCGGCGGCGCCCGGGGGCTACGGGCCGGGAGAGTTGGAGGCCCGATGACGTGGAAATACTTATGGACACCTGGCGGGGGTCTAGGTGGAAGGAGCAGTGGCTCCAGGCCTCTCGAGGGAAGCTGACTCCAGTATGGCAAACACCGTGGAGGATCTGGGTGCCCAGGCTACATGGCTCCCTCACCAGGCCTGAGAGTACGATGGCTACCCTCCTCCGGACGGAAGCAGTGGACTTCAATGACTTCCTGCACAGCGTTGGGGCGTTGGGGTACCGGACATAGAGGCGAGGTGCCCGTGCGGACGGGAGAGGCAAACGCCAAAACATGTAGTTATGTTTTGGGGTAGAGACCGGATGCTGGCCGCTGCCGGCACAATGGACTATACCACAATACTCAATACGGGGAGGGGGTTACAGGCGGTCACGCCATGGCTTATCCATCAGGGGGTGCTTCCCCAGTTCAGTACGGCGAAGATGCTGGAGGCGGACCGGAGTGGATGGCGGCCGCTCCAGCCACTGGGGGGTGGTGAAGGGAGAGTTGAAGAGGCAGAGTAGGCGTAGATGGAGGGCCCCCATAGCTGGCCTATGGATATAGCGGTTACAGTGGAGACACGAAGCTGAAGGGAAGGTAGGCGGCGGCCTTGCCGCCGGCGCTGGGGGTATACCTAGATTTTCCTATGTTGAGCATACGGTTTTGTCCCATCTAGAGAGCGCGTCGCCTGCATGGGCCCGGATGGGATCCGCATCAGGCGTAAAATAGATTTAATAATAATAATATTTCAAACAGGGCGTATGAGAATCCAACACTGAGGTTGTGCACGAATCCGCGAAGATGTGCCTATATCGCCATCTTAATTTATATATTATAATTAGCAATGCAATCAAACGTTCACATTTTATAGATGTTAGGCCCTGTGAACTCCCAGTCATTTCCCACATGTAGCAAGCCGGCTCTAGAAAGGCATTCACCCACAGTTCATAAGCTAAAAGCATATTAATATTGTTGTATGGTTTCTATATGTCCAAGCCGATCGTCACTACCGGGACGTGTAATAAATTTGATCTGCTCTCTTTCCCTTGCCGTTCCCCGCCGTCTAGAAGGGACATCCCGGTCCTAGATTTGAGCTCTTGGGCAATGGCAGCGTGGAGTAACTTTACCGGAGCGGATGCAAACGAACCATTTCCGTCATCGGTAGAGATAGTGTTCATGGAGTTTTGACATTCATGTAAGCGAACTTCAAGAGACGAGAAGACCACGAAGGTGCCAGACTCTTCCTGTTGTTCGCCTGAAGAGTCCGCGGAGTCGTTATCGCTGCTGCCAGTGCTGCCACTGCTGCCAGTTGTGTATTCCGGATCAGAAATATTGTCCCTTAGCGAGACGAGCGTCCACGGCTCGGGGCTGACGAATCCGACGACGAAATCGCGATTTGCACGGGCAGCCGCTAGAGAACTTCGGCGTTGCGAGGCAGAATCAGGAGAGAGGCAAAGGACAAGTCCGCGGGTGAGGAGTGGCGGTGAAGAGAGCGCATCCGTGCCGTAATGTGGGTACAACAATAGCCGGTCTTCGACCGAGCCGTTCTCAAAACATGAAAATCCTGGTGAGAGTTCGGAGCATTGGCTGATCGTCTGGGTGAGTGAGATGGTGGATTCTCGCCGTGGCAGCCATTCGTTATCGCCATCGCTCTGTACCGGGCTGCTGTTGCTACTATTACTGCGACTTAGATTGAGCATCGCCTGACGATCGCAGGTAGATACTGAATCGCCAGCATCTTCATCGACTTGACGTCCACTCGGGATTTTATCCACTGTGATCTCGGTTCTAATGACTTGTGCAATCTCCGCTACCGTACTTCGGGCTGCAGCTTTGAGTACGGGGATCAAAATATCGGCCTCTTGTTCCTGCGCATCGACCGCTGACGCCCAGGATGTTGCAAGTCCGGCCCATGATGCGACGCTCACATTGTCTTTGACATATCTCCTTCGCGCTGTGTCTGCGATCTCCTTCGACCTCGTCCTAGACTGCGAGATCACCAGATCCGGGCAGGCATGCAGCAGTCTTCCCCCTTCCCATAGCAAAAAATTATACCGTCTGGCAAGTCGAGTCAACTCCCGCGTCGTGTTGACGGACCAATCCTCAATCCGATCGGCATGAATTTGGAGGATGGCAATGTGCGAACCGACGGATGAAGTCAGTTGGAGAAGCGCGCCGGTAGTAATGATCGTGGGGGCTGGGCGGAGGCAGACTAGGTGGCCATGGGGTAATCCTGTTTTTATACGTCGCAACTCGTACAAATAAGATACCAAGGGATTTGCAGGTATCATCTCTGAGGGCTTCGATATCGACGGAGTCCCATGAATCTATGGAAGAAATCTATGAATGGAAAACCGGAACAGACGGGGAAGGAAAAAATCAGCTCTCATAAGCCCAAGTCTTCTATTAATAATAGGCCTTTCCTCATGTTCCCACAACTATTGTTAGAAGATGAAGAGTCCCAATATCTGTGACCTTGCGATTATTACCGTACCAATAATCATCACTGGTTGCGAGGGGGGCAACAATAATTGACCAGATCCGGAGCTCTTTTCATGTAGCAACGAACACATCACTCCGATTGAATTCCAAGTCGAATTGGACGTCTGCTTCCACTGATAAGAGTAAAAGGCGTTCCGGGGGCCCCCCGTTTTCTGTACCTACTATCCCGACCACCGTAAGTCCATAAGGCAACTTCGATTTGATTGGAAGCCCAGCCAACACCTGAAGCCAATAATTTAGGAGCTTCAGCGATAGTTAGACTAACAGGGCATACGGCGTATTCGCTATCCAATACCTGCGTGGGATTAACGATGATCAACTTTGCTGATGGGGCTGGATTCCGCCGCATTGTTATCGTTGGCTGGGGACGCTCAGATCAGGAATCGATCCTACCGCTGCTGCCTCCTCTGAATCCTTAATTAATTCAGCGGAACACTCCGAATGTGGGATATGATATGTCGAGTACAATCTGCGCAGATATAATAAGCGTGTAGCCACAGACAAGGGTGAAATTTCAAAATTGTAGGAAATGAAGTTGGAACTCTTATTAACTTATCATACATATCCAGCTAGACAGATCTTTAGATAGAGGGTTTAGCTCAGACTCACACCCCTTCGACAATCTATTTGTGGCCGGACAAGGAAAACCAACACCAAAAATACCCTGAACAAGAAACGGACTTAAGCCACAACAACATTTCAAGTTAAGATTTAAAGTCTATAGAATTATTATTTCGATATTAAAGAATAGATCTATGGAAGATATTTTTCGATAAGACCCTTGGTTACAGTGTAAGTCAGCCCTGTAAGTTTGACCATTTTGTATTGATCCCTCACTACCCCACCAATAAATGTGGCCTTTGAGGGAAATTTTACGTGACACAGATTTCGGCCTTTGGAACCTGTAGAGGAAAGGTAATTATTAGTTGTTACTAGTGTATACCAAATGCTAATCCTAATTAGGTATGAATTACGACTAGTAATTTATTCTGAATGGTTCACATGGTATAGCAGCAATAAGCTAAGCTTATCTAAGCTTATTCTAGTTTTCGTGTCGCCGACATACACTTGTAAACTAGTACCCAAAATCAGGAAATGTACGGTCACGTGTGTTTCTGAAATGTTATTTTCAATGATAAATAACTTAAAAGTGGGTGGACCCCCCACTAACAAAAGTTGTCTCACTTTCTTATATAAATAATTCTCCTCATCTGGAGAAGTGCCTAATTGATTGACATTTGGTGGTGGAGAAATCATTGTTAGTCATATGATATGATATGGCGTGACTCTAGTGTTAGCCTGAGGTGTGAATTTACAGCCAAAATTTGGTCAAATCTTTGACAATATTCAGAAATCAGAATAAAGCGTTATCAAGAATACTAATATATATTACTAAATCTATTTTACGCCCGATTCGGATCCCTTTTGGGCAGCGCACTCTAGCTATGGTGGCGGAACTTTAAAATCAATGAAAAATACTTCCCCAACCCGACCTTTCTTAGCTCTTGTTACAAACATTAGAAAATTGGGAAACGCGTGTATTAATTGATAAATAATTGCTTTTACAGTAACTTAATACAGGCATATTTAAAAAATACCAAAGGGGGGTCGCTTTCGGCCCAGGAAATAAGGCACACTTCTGGGACACGTCACCCGAGCGAGATGCTTTGCCTATTCAGGATAAGGCTACCCTATTTATTGTATAGGCCAACCCAAACAGGTTAAGTATGTATTGTGGGTATGGGTATAGCCAACTGTACTGTAACTTACGAAGTCAGAACCGTGACAGGTACTTTACAACGCTCAAACCCGGAAACCTCATCACCTCGAAAATACGGTTTCCGGAGCTTCTTCCATTCCCCCGATCTATAAGCCACTCCTTGCCTATACAGCTCCATCCTTTTCAGGCAACTATTGTAACACGCAAGAATGGCGCTGTTTGCGACATGTGCTACCGAAGCAGGAACTGTCTCTCGAAGGCCCTCCATGTTGTAGCTACAGTTTTCCCGAGCATACCGTTTGGACTGACACCAAAAATATTCAATATGGTTCAGTTCGCAGTGAAATTTCGGGTAAAAAAGAGCCACATGTGAACTTCTCTCAATGACCTCCTCGATCTCCGGCTTCTGCGCGATGAAATCCGGCTGTAGCGAAAGAAGCCGGCGAGCGCAGCAGTCCATAAGAATATGTATGAGTCACCGTGAATAGTGGGATAGAAAGAAGGGGAAAACTAACTCTCTGAGGTACATCCAGATAGCGAGTCACATTCCTCGCACCCTTTTCGCAGTCTCTCGTCTTGCAGGGTGTGCAAGTCTGTTTGGACACACATTTGCAGTGTGCCTTTCGAAGATGGCAGTTGTCGCACATACGTTTTTGGGTGCAGCTGCCACTATGAACCTTTTTCGCTTTACAGGATTCGCACCTCAACCTTTTGACGCAACCTTTGCATTTGAGCGGGTTCTATAGCAACCTTTACCACACTTTTTTTCCCGCATTCAAGAACCATGCCATTGCTCGGCCACAGTTTGCGCTCTTCTAGCACTTTTTGGATGCCTTTG
>JAHQZX020005333.1:0-25814 GCA_019804575.2 Pseudotulostoma volvatum
AGGCGGGGAGTAGAATTTTGGGCTTGACTCTAGGCGATTTATTAGGCGTCAGCAACACTGACGGTAAGGAATAAGCTGGGAACAATTAATGGTGGTGAAATGTTGTGGCTGACACTAAAGTATTAGTAGTAACGTTGGCTGTATGCGTTTTTCAGGCTTATACTAAAAAATTTAGCGGGGGTGTCCCTATCCAACTTGGGGTGTCCCTATCAATTCCCCATTCTTTGTATGTTCCGATCTACAATAGTGGTGGACACCGGGCTCAAAAACCCGCCCCTTTTAACGTCTTATTATTTCACCCACCATAGCGCATGACATGATACTTCTGGGTGTTTTAAAATAATATTTCGTGGCCACTCAACAAATTAAAACCTCTTTTTTTGAGATATCAGCCTTGCAGTACGTTTGTGAGGTAATGTGATATGATTACATAATCGATATATCTTTGGCTATGCTTAATTAGGAAAGGCATATTATACAAATTAGGTTTAGCGCCGTTACGACGATCTTCGCGGAACATAAACCTTTTGGTGCGACTTCAACTTCTTCCATTCCCCCTTGGCGATATAGCTCCATTGATCTTAAGCAAGAATAATAATTCCCCAAGGTCGTGGAACTCTTAACGTAGGCAAGTGCTGATGGAACTACCCTCTACAAGCTATCAAAAGTGTAATCACAGTGCCAGCGTGCACACTGCTTACTGTGACACTAAAAGCGCTCAATATGGTTCAACTCACAGTGAAATTTAGGGTAAAACATTACCCTATACACATTTGTTGCTGCACGATAGTAATGGTGTCGTCTCCATACATAGGTGAGACCGAATGCCATAAGGGGAGTGTTTATAGCATGACCCACTAAATGCCATCTGTTCCCTTCTAGCCTCTCTGTGATGCAAAGTCTGGTTGCCTGGCTAGCACTCGACGAGCACAGCACTCTGAGATAAGTCGGTTTGTTAACTTTAAGGTCCACCGATTAGATTGATAAAGTAGCTAGCCTTCTAAAGTACATTTAGGAGGCAGCTGCTCACACTCCTCACATTTCCCCCTTTGCTTTGAGTTGATGGTGTAAGTAGAGCAATATCTCTTCGGTACACACTTGCATCGGCTCTTTCGTTCGACACGAGAGCTACACGCTCTCTTGGACGTGCATGTGCTGCTATGGGCCTTTTCCTCCCTGCAGGAATCACATACCACTCGCTTGATACGGATTTTGCAGGTGGCTATCTGCTGGCAGCGGCGATATCTAGGTTTCGGGCACTCTAGATTAAGCCCTGTTGTGGGCCAGATATTTCTCTCCCGCAAAACCCGTTCAATACCCTTTTGTACCCGTATCTGGTCCCCTAAAAGGTCTTAGTGGATATATGACATCTCTTGGATGCGAATAGTATTTCCATCGAAGAACCAGCAATTGCGAAGGAAAGACTGTTGTCCATCATTGCCTTTGTTCATTTTATTCGCGTAGAGCGCACCTTCTAAATAGACGGAATGGCTGGTAGCGTTATCGAAAAGAAAAAGAAAACTATATCTCGGATATAATGCTTCCGCTATCGGAAGAGCTTTTTCAATAACTTGACAGAGAAGCATCTTCCTATCCTTCTTTTCCATCTTGAAGAGAACCGCTGCATCAAGTGATATACTGGCGCTTTGTAACTCTCCCTGGCGGGCTTCCGAGAGTGAAAGGAGATCGAGTCAGCTCCATGGAAGGAAAAAGTCTGAGGCCATAATTCCTTTCCCCCTTCCTTTGCGATGAAGATACGTAGAGCCTTTCAGGGCCCAAACTTGAGGCTTACTGTCGTTTGCCGAGAAAATGCTCTCGTCATGAGTTATGATGATTACTGGCCTCTCGTTTGAGCACCTGACCTCCCAATCGCTAGGGTAAGCCTTTTCTTTCAAGTCCCCGTTCGGCATAAACCCAACAAAGCATTATGATAACCGCTGCATTTCATCCAAAAACCCTCGATCACATTTGGTCTTTCATGGCTGTCAAGAAAAACACCCTTCTTGACGTCTTGCCACCTGTACCCAGGTTGACGAAGCCATCTTCTTATCATTCGGGAAGGAATGCCGACCCTTTTCTGGACCCCATCCGGCTTATCTTCACTTGTTTGTCCTCCAGCAATGATGGTGTCCTCGAGATCGTCGACGGTTCCAATATTCTAGCAGAGGTCTAGTCGATGTTGCTTGGCGCATTCCGAAATAAATTGCGCAAGCTTATACGAAGTTAGTCTTGTAAGGCGTTAGTAGCTCTTCTCACACAATTACATACAATATTTAATAACTTGCCTTCACCTTGCATTTTACAAATTCCCTCGTTATATGTAATATATTCTCTTCGTTCATCCAGGATTCATTGCATGCATCCCGATATCTTCTCTTGGAAATAACACGATGTGAGACCCAAGAGTTCTCCCATTGCACAATGCTCCGTGCTATTGTTTCACCCTTCTTGTGGCGCGCAGGAACCATAAATGCCAGTTCCCGTCGATTGGCACCTGGGAATGCTTTGCATCCAAAGGAAGTTCAAGACCATCAAATGGCGCTGGTAAAAGTTCACATTTTTAGTAGCACGTGGCCGTATCTCTCTTTTTGTTTTGCTTGTGATTCGACCAGCTACTTCAGTCCATTTGCCTCCTGTCCTTGTTCTTGGAGTCGTTTGGCTTTATCTTTTATCAGGTTGGAAGACTTCCCCCTTTCTAATTGCTCCCAACGCAGTTCCTTTATGATTCCTGCTGCTTTTATATCGTGCTGTCCTTGGAATATGGCCTAGATAGAATCATATTGAGGAGCTTCTACCTCCAGGTCTGCTTGACGTCTTTTCTGGAGGTATGTTGTCATTCTTGACTATCCCCTTTGTTCGAATCACTTCTTGTTGATACCGTAGGCCTTGAATTAGATGACATTCTTGGCCGCAATGCAGCTAACCTTATTCCCCATCTTGATTCACGCATTTTCTGCAAGTGGCTTTTTTGCTTGGATAGTCATTTAAACTGATGTAGATAAGCATGATGTGAAAGACTTCGAAAACAAGTATAGTGATTACGTATTACCACTTATTGGATATAGCAAGTTACATCAGGCAAGTACATGCACAATGCCTCCTAATCTAGAGGTACGTATACGTTGCGCAGCTAGAGCACGCGTACACAAGCTAACCATTTATGATTTAGCCTTATATTACTAATTATATGATTACTAATATATTACTAAGCGACCGAATGTTACAGTTGGTGTTGTTAGATGGTGCGATGGATTTTTGTTATTTGAATTCATCTTTTTTTTTTTCGAGAAGAATCTCTCTGTCCTAATGAAACAGCAACAATATGAATCAGTAAATGCATGTATTCTCAGATGTCAATGATGAAGCTGTGACTACTGCCTATTCTTCTCGTCATAATCTATCTATCTATATCTATACCTATACATATCTATCCTATTTATGTCACTGGGAACATCCTACGGAGTCCCTCCCACTAGATATCTCCATTCTTAGATATTTCAATGACCTCCATGCATGCTCCTATCTGCGACTTGGACTGGTGAGTTTTTCCTCCTCCATGTCTCTTTTATCCCCTTCAACCTCCATACTAATCAGAGAATAATTGACTGAGCTACGGATATCCGAATGACTTGGATATCTCCATGTCTGCATAGGACTCCCCATTTCAGACTTAGACTGAAGTTCTTTCATCTGTACGGTTCTTTTGTTCTTTCTTTCAATTGTACCAACCAAATCAATTTCTTTGAAGAACCCACCGAGCCAGGAACTTGGATATTTTACCGTCTACATAACTCTCCGGTCTCTGACTTATTAGACCGAGGAATCTTTTTCCCCCTTTAATCATACTGATCAAATAAACTTCTGGGTTCCCTCCAATATTTTTTCCTCCTTTAATAGATTATATTGATGTGATGAATTTCTTCAAAGAACCGACTTGGCTAGGTATTATATCAATGACCCGCAGACCCCCCCCCCCAATCTGCACACTTCCGATCTTCGACTTCAAGGATTCTTTCCTTCTATGTCCCTCTTTCTTCCCCCCTCGATTATACTCAATAGATGGGTTTCTTCCAAAAATCAACAGGGCTATAGATATCTAAATAACCTATATGCCCCCATCTTCATACCCTGTCCCTGACTTAGACCAAGGATTCTTCCCTTCCTTGTGTCCTTTGGTTCCCTCTTTAACGATATTAACCAGATGAATTCCTTCGAAGAACCGACTAAGCTATAGATATCCTGATGGCCTGCATAATTCCTGTCTCCGACTTAGACCGAGGGCTTTTTCCTCCTGTGTATCTCCCTTTCGCCTTCGACTATTTTGAATTCCTTTGCACAATAGATATCCAAATTTACAATTACTCGCTTCGATTCTGACGACGTAGATTCTTTATAGATATCAGATTTATCTAGGATCATGAAATATGTTTGATATTTACTGTCATCATCATTATATATACTAAAATGGAAGCATATATACCCCTCGCTTCCATTCAGTGACAAAATCGGATCATACCGAAAGAAACCTTCAATATGTTTAATATCTTTTGCTGTACACCTATCCCGTCGCGAATTCATAATGACAACCTTTTTTGTGACAATTGACGCCACCGTTATACTGGATCAAGACTCCAAGACTCCGAGAGTTCTTTCATCAGAGCGGTCGAGGCCCGGATAAGGAGAGCCATTCCATCCTGATCATTGTAGGTAGTGAAGGAATGAGGTATGCTATCCGGTACCGTAACTGAGGACAGACAAGTTTTTCTTTTGGGAGCTTTCGCGGAGGCGCAGGGAGCTTTAAATATAGAGTATGACGAGCAGGGGACACCAGCCCTGAAATTAGATGCAGACTTACTACGCCCGTATGTTGATTTTATCCGGCCCGATTAAACAAAGCCTTTAACCATCTACACCGGGAAAATAAACCTTTTGGTGCCACTTCGCCTTCTTCCATTCCCCGGTGCCATAAGCTCCATTGATCTAGACGAAAAATAATGATTCCCCAGTATCGTGGAAGTCTTGACGCCGCAGAAACCACTCTCTGCAAGCCATGCCATCGAAAGTGTAATCACAATGCTGGCGTGCATACTGCTTACTGTGGCACCAAAAGCGCTCAAATGATTCAACTCGCAGTGAAATTTAGGGTAAAACACACCCCCTATGGATGCCATCTGTGTCCTCCAGCCTCTCTGCCAGTTCGCATTTCTGTGATGCAAAGTCTGGCTGATAAGCGAACCGCTTGGTTGAACTCTCGTGTCGATTGAGTACACAGGTTTTGTCCCAGAAGCGGGCAGCAAGAGTCGGCGCACAGGCACTGCCTCTTCTACAGGTTCATGTTCTCCCAGTCCCGTCTACCAAGACGCGGTATAAGGGAGTGAGGAAGCTCCCGTGCTAGCGATGATGCTGCAGGCAAGGTGCACGACCCCGGAACGCAACCCAGCTTTGTGGACACTCTCATACTGGCAAAACTAGCATACTGACTAGCATCCATTTTTTACCTTAGCTAATGAACATGTCCGTCAACTAGAACTCGCTGACGTCCGGGCACGAGCTCCGGTAGAGGCACCCTAAAGATGATCTAATCGCTTCGCTGCCGGATGGCGAAAGCCCGCAAATGTCCGCTCAACACTCGCAGTCATGTGTCTCCGCAATCCTGATCTAGTTAAAGGTCTCTGTAATAGGACACATCTCCAGATCAACTACCTTGGAATTCACTCTCTGTTGTGCACTGTCATTGGTGGCAAACATCAATGTGGTGAAATCGAGCTTTTACCTGGAATGTTATATAAGAGATGACTCAGATGAGGCTTAGCATTTAGAGACGTATGTTGTATCGTACATAAAAGCACATAACTTAATTGAAGATTTTACAGACATCTTCTTAAAGCGAATTAGCATGGATAGGTATAGCAGTTCGATTAAGGTGGGAACCTTTACTCTTCTTCTCCTCTCTCTCCCTCTCCTTCCTATGCCTAGCATTCCCAATGATAGTCCCCAATGGGTTTGGCCGATGTGCTTGCTCACAAGCGACTTAAATATAGCATGCTTCCTGGGGAATTACCCTGGCTAGCATTTTTACTACATAATCCGCTCGGGTTTAAATATTTGGATATTTTCAACTTCTTGATTCCCTTCTCATGATCCCTACCCTACCTTAGAGACTTCAATGAAAAAACCCTTGGGAGAAGGATCATCAAAGATGAGTTCCTGATTAGGGCTAGAATAGCACAGCAGGATTTTAGAATAACTGCACCACGTGATTTCGATTATATAGAGTCGGAGGAATCAAAATGCATGGTATATTCTATCATGATTACTAAACTCTTTGGCACCATCTTGAATGAATCCCTTTGCTCACCCTCCAGCAGAGAGACTCGATGATCACAATCCGCTTCGCGACGCTCCGAGATGCGAAGGACATCAGCGAGGTTCTAGCCGCTGCATTCATCGATAATGAGGTCCAGGGCGAATACCTGTTCCCTCGTCGCCTCGAATACCCGGAAGATTACCGCCTGCAGTTCGAGCGGATGGCGCGCACGCACATGATGCGGTCTCGATACCGCGTGCTCGTCGCGATCGACCAGGCTACCTCGCGCATCGTTGGCTTCGCAAGTTGGGAGCGCCAAGGTCCAGCGGGCATCGCGCAGCTTCCTCACGATACGCTTCTCCAGATCTTTACACGCATGGCTGTCCAATGTTGGGATTATGTGTCCGTCTTGGTCCGGCCTGATCGCTCCCACGATGCAGAGCATCAAGCTGTCTTCAATATGGCGGTGGAGGATATCAAACACCACTGGTCTGGAAGCCGGCAGGAGACATGGTTTTTGGCCAACATGGCTGTGCATCCCGACGCCCAAGGACAAGGGGCTGGAAGGGCACTAGTGCTAGAGGGAGTTCGTTGGGGGCGGGAGGATGGTGTTTGCGCTAGTGTGGTTTCAAGCGCCATAGCAGATACGTTCTACGACAAACTCGGCTTTGTCAATGTCGGGTCGGCAACGGAAGGGGCGTTGAAGGGGGTTCGGGGAGGCAAGATCAAATTTTTCGAAGCGCATCTGTCACAGGGGAAAAGCTAGATAGGAAAGCATAGGACGGATAACCTGTTGGGATTGGTCCCTGCATACAAAGCCGCCATCATATCTTCATCCTTGTTAGCCACTTGGCATTCTAAAAGAGTATTGGACGTAGATTTGAATCCATGATACATGGAGAATCCCATGGAGGATCATGATTATACTGATTCATTTATGACAGACAATCCTCTGTTATATGAAACTCGGCTTCAATTGGTTTGGAGTTATGAGTGATGATCTTATTATGTACAGGGGTATCAACCCGGCCTGAAATCATAATATCAAAGCAATAGATAGCGACCGATGGACAGAATTGGCCGAAATAGAAGAAGGCAGCGATATGCCTTGTACACACTTATTTTAACAGGAGATTTCAGAGAGCCTGGTGCCTTGTCCAATAATTGTAAAAGGTTTGAATTACCTATGAGCTTGGAGGACATCGGGGAGTGGGTCTTGAAAGAAAAGCCGCGGCGTTGACATAATTTGACCAAACGTCAAGCATCTCCAGTTGAACTTCTTGTCAACAGGTACTGTGCAAACTGACATAGCCGATGTAGGCAGTGGTGCAGCGTTCGAAATTGAAAGATAAACAATCAGTGGCCTTGGCCGTTTACGAAATGGCCAGAGATCTTGGGAACTTCCAAAGATTGTGTTGAGATATGGTCTTCTTCATCTTCATCTACGATAGCATCCAGGTCTTCGGGATGACTATAAGTAGAAGAGAATTTCCATGTTAGCCAGTTTGCACTGTCTTCGCCTGCCCCAATCAACGCCTATTGTTTCTTCTTCTTGCGTGACCACGGGGCAAATTTGATATCGAGAGGGAATAGGAGGCAGGTAAACTCACCCCAAGAGGTCCCTTATGTTCTTCATTTCATAATGCTTCTTCCTTCGTTCTTCAAATTGGCGGTGCCTTTCCCTATCTTCTTCAGTCGTGATCAGGCCGTTATCATTGACATCACCATTGGCATTCTCGTCACCGACAATCACATGCTTTTCGCTCCTGTTAGATTCCCCACTAAGACTGCGTTCGCGGACGATTCGACCGTTTTGACCCAGGTCTCCTACGGAGAATTCCTCTCCTGGCTCACCAAGCTCAAGGCCTGGGATATCCTCGTCTCGAACTGCCCGGCTTCTCTTAACTCCCTCACGGGGCTTATCGAGTTCATCAACAACCAAGTCATGAGCATGCAACATCCTTTCCTGATATTCTATTTCCATCTCGTCTTCATCCTCGGCTGGGTCGTAACGCGGGGCGTAGGGGGTCTTTGGCTCGTCTATCTTCATTTTGGCCGTCCGGTCCTGTTCCGTGAGGTATAGATTGGCTTCGTCCCATTTTAGGCGAGGAAATGCTTCGTCATCTTCCCCGTAGCTTGAACTAGATAGACGCCGGGACGTCGAGGCTCGACGCGCTGCGGAAGAAGAGCTGCGGCGTCCTGCGTTCTGTAGAGTATTTTGGAGTGTGAGCTCCTTGTTGTCGACTGGGTCTGGGGGCAACTCATGTGAGTAAACGTCCCTGCAAGGAGACACCTGGGATGATAAGAGCTGGTAGGAGCTGGAATTCTTCAGAATGCCTACATGGATCCAGTTAGCATTGCGCTGGGGATAAAGCGGTTCATGTGTCACCTAGGGCACCTGCACATACCCTTTGGTCTCTTGGCCACTTCATGAGAGATCGCCATGACGGGTTATTTGCACCAGTTTTGCTCGCTGAATCTAGAAAATAATCCAACTGCGGGGGGGATGAAATAGTATAACTACATAGGAGCAACAGAGCCGTCCTGGAGCTTTAATAATTGACTCTGAATATCTGTGACA
Organism: Pseudotulostoma volvatum; assembly: GCA_019804575.2. NCBI lineage: Eukaryota > Fungi > Ascomycota > Eurotiomycetes > Eurotiales > Elaphomycetaceae > Pseudotulostoma > Pseudotulostoma volvatum. The sequence goes on from JAHQZX020005333.1 coordinate 8,889, forward strand.
ATGTCGACAGAAGGCTGGCTGAAGATACTCCAGTACCAACGTAGGGCTATCGCTGAATGGCAAGTAAGTCACTGATCTTCCACCAATCACTGATGTGAGCCCTAACAGGGGTGCGATGAGGAAACGATAGTAGCCTGGCAAAAGAATCTATAGTCTCCTTCGAGGCGTCGCCTGTTTTATGATAGCAACTTATAAGAAATTTCCCCAAGTGAAGGAAGAATTAGGAACAATCGAGCGAAGACCAAAGGAAATTACAGGGTCCTTAGTTAGAAGTTCGATTGGGTTTGGCTCACGTGGGGTTCGGGCCGCGATGACGTCGACTGGCGGGTACCCCAGGCATGAAATGAAAGTGGTGGAAATACACTGTCGGCATTCTCAAGAAGCCAGTTAGGACCTAGACTAGGCTGCTTAGTTGGAATTTACACATCTACCAGTTCATTTCCGGGGTACCAGATGTACTATCATATGTAGAATACACTGGCTACTATGTGGTGTTCTGATTCTCTCAATAATAATGTAGTCGGGCAAGCATTAATATAACCACTGTATCCTCGTCATCCGTTTGATCATTATCCTCCTGGCCATCATCTACCGGATCGGCATCCACCAATCCTAGATTCAGTGGTCATGAGGGTGTTTAAAGGGTGAGGAACCGGGATTTGATCGGGCTGTACGTTTGGAGTGGGAGAATTCAAGTCATTCTGTACCAAGTTAGCGGCCACTTTAGTTGATCTTCTTTAATATGTTCATCAATCTTTCGAGCAGCTCCTGTTGTGACTGCCACCCTCCTGTAGTTTGTTAGGAGATTAGAGTACTCCTCGGGAAACATTAGTTCGCTTAACGACTTCACCCGGGACCCTGCAAAAGCTCGTGTCGTTCCTAATATTAGGTACTGCATTTTCAACAGTCAACTCTTGACTTTTATGTCTAGTCTATAGGACTGAGAGAGCGCAGATAGTGGCTGCGGTACATTGCAGGAATACCCCTGCCCTAATACTTTCGAACATGATGCGCTCATCGGATAGCGATATGCCCCTCCCTCGCACAAGCGGGAGTGTCATCCTCTACCTCCGTATTCGGCGGTCGATGCTTGACTTCTCGCTACTTTCTTTTCGCTTTCTCTATTAACTTGACACGCGGATGTTATGAGTTCTCTTTCTCTATCGGGAGTGCGGGAGCAGCAACTGCAGTAAAACAACCCACGGCAGGAAAGCTTCGAGGATAGATCGAAGTGGAGGAACTTGTTGATACGTAAAAGAGTTGGGTCGGGCGGGATTGAAGAGACTTGAGTCGTCTAAAGTTGTAGTCACGTGACACGAATTTTATCAAAGACCGCATGATGCTTTTTTGGGAAGCCAATCAGATGTCCGAGATCAAAAACCATCTCGCTTCGCAAAAAAAGGATTATGAGCTCTGGAGCGTCTTAAGATCAACGCATTCCAGCGACCCGATGGCCCGATCCCCCGGAATAAACACGGCTATGACAAATAAGGGGGCAAGCATTCATCTCAATTGACAGCATATGCATGTAATAATGCATGCATGATCCCTTTTGGGGTGCCTCTATCATCTGTGCGTTAAATTCAGCCCAGTGACTATTCTCGTCTGCAATCCCTCCAGGACGGTGACAGTACCTCTGGCAAGACTGATTTTCGGGCAGCAATATGCTTTCTTTCCCTTTCATCGTCACCATGCTCAAATTGCATATAACATTGGGACCGGCAATCAACGTTTTGAACTAACGCGCGGTGAATGGACCGAGTTAAGATCCTAAAGTTGGTGGCGAACCTCTTGTGCTAACCAATTACGCTCCCCAACCAGCTTGTCCATTGCCTTTGAGATAAGGGAGTAAACTCATTGATTCACGGCATAAGAGCTTTGAAAAGGGTCTCTTTGTCTTAAATGATGGGCTTGGTGGCGTAGACCACAAAGAAAGTACTCCCAGGGTACTTGCGATTGGGCTGTTTCACATGCGAGTCGCGAGCCATACCGATAAGGTTATAGTTAGCCTGGTGCGCTGGAGACAAGAATACCGAACGATCAACTTGGTTAATCAAAACTCCGTGCTCCGGGAATGTCCTCTCCCAACGTACCCGTACAGTGAAGCTCTTCAATTCCCACCTCGCTGGCGCCTTAGCTGGGGCTTGTGGGTAAAAGATAAAAAACGGGGGGGATCTAGCATTATCGACTTGCCTCCCCCTATGACTGTGGGAAAAATGTGACGTGCCGAAAGCGTGGGTGTTTACACGGCGTACGCTATTAGTAGATTGACCATCCTTGTCTAGGAAGCTTAAGTTGAGATGTTTGATGAACTGCGGAAGATAGTCGATTGTATCATAAGAACCTGCCCCGGGGATGCAAAACTTGGAACTGACCATACATAGTATTAATAAATTCATTAATTACCTCAGATAACGTGTTAAGGAGGCTGAGCAAGCCCTTAAGCATGTCTAATAATAATATGATTGGATTTATTTCACTGTTCCATGGGATTTAGAATACTCGATGTGAATATTCTAGTTGCCAATCTCTTAACCCTTCATTTCGAACTTCCTATTACTACAGAGAAAGTCTATAGTATAATCCTCCGCCTTTCTCTCAAGGCCCACTATGGGACCCCATAGATTTCCAAACTCTCCCTGTCAATTTATTAAACTGTTTCGTATATCTATAATTCTCGGCGTATGATTCGGTCCTGCCATCACCATGGAAAGAATGTAATTAAACCCGCTACCGTAATTGCTAAAAGGCCTGTCCTGTAAGCCTGGCTCAAAGAAGCTCAACTGACTCATAAGGAATCAATCGCACGGGTTATTAGCACGGAAATCAAGAACCATTTCAGACGGCAGGCTACTGAGGCCAATGACCATGAACTCGCCTCCTGTGACTTCTCGAGGAATTCCCTAAAACCACTCCTTATGAGTGGTACCTGGTCGGGCAGTGATCTGTACAGAGAGCCGACGTCTGTTACGTACAGATCTGACAGGTCGATGGGCACCATTTGTTAATTTACCTATTGTGGCAACAGCGGATGGGTGAGGGCCATATAGCCGTGTGTAGATATGATAATCACGCTTTCCTCCGACGCTATTGTAACGACTAGCATCAAAATGGCAATTATCGCCATGGGCCCTCTCATTATCTGATCCGATCCAGTGGATTGAGCGCAGAATCCATCTTGTAAGTGCTGAAGATTTCCAGGCTCAAGTGCAGTCCCGTCTTGGCGCAGCAGGGCCACTACTCCAAGTTAGGAGAGGCTAGTAAACGCTAGACTAACGTAAGAATTAGGCTTTTACAAAAATTTCCTGAATAGGTATGGTAAAAACCGTCATAATCATTACCTACTTCAATGAAACCTGAAATAGGCCTGTGCCATTCATCGCTCCCAGCAGCGAGCAAAGAATCCCGCTATTTTTTTAGTAACGCTTCACACATGCAATTCACACATGCAAGAGTACAGAATAACCTGAGGACGTACTATACTCGCCCTTGTCACGAGCACTGATATCGTTTTGCGCCGCCTCGTGGCCAGTATAATAGTACCCTATCCGATTCAACGATCACGATTGGAATTTTGAACCATAACTGATCTTCTGGAGCTGCTCTTCCTATTCCCGATAATCTGGTTTCGACGAAAGAATACAGCAAGCGCAGCAGCCTGTTTGGAGAATCAGCATATCCGACGCTTAGTCGTTGTTGGTGCATTATAAACTTGTAGATTAATAGAGGGTTTTCTTCACGATCATCACATTATCTCAATACTCTAATCACTATTGAACAGTGAAGCCTGTTGTAGATATTCCCTTCCCAGTTGACGTTGTTACGATAGAATAATAACTCTCAATATTGGTTTTGAACTGCACCCGACAATGATTCATAGACAGCACTCGCGGGCTGGTGGATTATTATTGCTCTGAGAGTGATACTAAGTGAAGTATAAAATTTGAGGTTGAGTTAAAGCAACACAATTCTACCCTGGTTCTTCTGCCCAATAAATAATAATATATTAATATCATTCAGTTTAGGTTTAAATTCTACGAACAGACCGCAGTTGTGGGTATATGTATACTAGTATAATTTAGGTGAGACACAACCGAGCAGTGAGAGACAGAAAACATTAGAAGATAACCAAAGCAGATTGCCACCAGACTTATGGTACTGACAAAACAATGCAGACTCCGCCAATAGTGCCTATTTTCTTGTTTATTATTTGAAGGGAGGAACCAACGCTAGAATCAAAGAAAAAAATACTCCAGATATCAAGCGAAATCATACCACTTGGACGCAACACCGAACGGGAACATAAGGCAAAGACATCAGAAAACCTCACCTTGAGTCTTTCGGAAGTGAAGGGAGAAACTATTGGAAAATATATAAACATCAACTTGAATTCCAATGGCAGGACTCGTATTTCAGACTGAAGCCAAGGAAAAGAAATTGAGTGGCCCCCATACTAATATCCATATAATTCAATAACACAGTGGCTCCTTACAAACCCGTAAAAGCGATCGTCGGAGTGGGTATAAGAAATAGACCAGACGGATCTCTATAACGAAAACAAAGCAAAATATGAACCTGAAGAGAAATGTAACAATGAATAATTCAAGAAATGGAATCAAACTCCTCCCGTTCTCGTAGCCTGTTTATCGCCAGCTCATCCTTTCCATTTGCTGCTAACTGCATCCAGTGCAGTGCTAAACACATACTTTGTGGGTCGGATTTGGAATCCTTGTCGCGGCGGTACATCATCTCTGCCTTAAAGGTATCTCGGGGTAGGGTTAAAGGAAGGGTTACTTTCGGTAGGAGCTCGGGGTGAGTTAAGTAAAGAATCGCAAGCTCTCGCTGTGCGACAGGCTTGCCCTCTTTGGCGGTGATAATCCACATGCCCGCAGCATCCTCAATCGCGTGGCCATGCCTCTGAATCATACCAACCGGTTGGTGTGAATGACGGCGACTGAGCTCCTGAAAAACAATCCTATCCGCAATCTCCACCATGCTATCGCAGACCTCATCCTTAAGAGCAAGAGCGGCTAACCCAAAGTGTAAGAATGCGGTTCCACTGTCTGTTTTGTTCAGAATTTCACTGGGCACAAAGGCGGAGACGAATTGTAAATCCCGAAATAGTGTCTTGGGTTGAGTTTCCCGAAGGAGGTTCTTCATGGCATCAATCACTTGGCTCTCGCTAGCGCCCAAATCATAAGTTTGTCGAGAGCCAAATTCAATAGATCCCGGTGAGAATGACGTAGGGGTTGGTAATGACTCCTCGTCCGAGAAACGAGAGCTCCACGGTTCTGAGAAGCCGGAGCGTATAGCGTGGTTACCTTCGATATCGATAGGACCTAACTTGTGCGAAGCTGTGTGCCCTTGGGAAATGGATTGATGCTCGCCTGTTAAACTCAATGATGCGATAACCAACGCCCGCAAGTCGCGAAGAGCGTTAAGTTTAACAAAAGGATTCGCATGATGCGAGAAGACATCTATCAACTGACGAAAGGCATTCTGATATGCGAATGTTGGCCGCTGGGTATCATCTTGGATTGCGGCCTTTCCAGGGTTCGCACCAGATTCTGTAGACGACCTTCTCGATAAGACAGGGTCGGCGGATTGACTCCGTCTGTGGCTCGGATTTTTACCTGCTGATGCTCGCACACCACCATAGGTTGATGCTGCATCACATTCTGCCAGAAATTGTTGTATCCTGGCTCGCTTTGCCATATGTTCCTGAATGGTCTTGCGGTTTAAGAAATTGGTGAACCAAGCATCAGTTTCACTACCACAACTCCACACTGGAGAACCAAGGTCACTGAGAAGAAGGCTGGTTAAAGTTTGTCTCAGCTCATCCAGAAAAGCAGCTTTGCCGTGCACATTGCGATCGCTTCGTCGGAGTGCCGATGTCTCACCGAACATCGACGGTGGCCGAGATTGGAAACTTGAAGCGCTTGCTGCGGAATGCGTGTGAGTATGGGGCGGAGACCAGAAAGTACTGCATGAATCAACTGTTGAGCTAGATGTAGTCCTTCCGGGTGAGTCCCAGATGGAGGATTCGGTGGTTTCATGGTTTCTCGATGTCTTCCATTTATCTGAGGACAGACTTTGAAAAGACGATTTGCGTACTAAGGACGGAGTCTCATGTTGGGGTCTAAAAAGAGAGTCTGAAGCTCGTAAACTGAAGCTGAGAGACTGAGTAGAATAAATGGAGTCTTCGCTCGCGATGCTTGAAGGCCGAATGTTAGCAGCTGCGGAGAGTCCTGGGAAGCTCCTGCTGCTTGGGCCCTCATATTTTGCTCGTTCTTCTTGAAACAGCTCACTCGCCCACAATACCGGTGTTTCCATCATGGTATCTCCTACCAACTTGTTGATACTAGATTTGACCTCATAGCAAAAGCGATGAATCCTTTCCTCGCCCTGACAAAAGTTCTCAATCCCGTGATGTTCGAGCCATTTGCGGGTGAGTTCCACTTGCTCATCCGACAGCTTATTTGGTCCCCCCTGGCTGGTGGGCGCCTTCATTACGTTCATGACTTGCATTTCAGGTTTTTGAAGGAAGGAGCCTGCCAGTGACCTCGTCCCATTGCGAGATCGGCATTCGTTAGTGGGTTGTTTGAGAACACTTTGGGGATATACCATTATCTTTAGAGCGAGAGCCACATTCTTCGCATCTTCGTATCTCATCGAATTTTTAACGTCTGTCATGTACCACATTTTATTTCTGAGTTTAGCCAGGCTCATCATCAAGTCTCTTAAAGTCAGCTGCATCTGTTCAACGATTGGGTTCAGCGTGATGAAATTATGTTCACACGCTCGAATAACATTATTCGCTCGAGAAAGCGAGCGGGTACAAGTGCTAAGCATTGAACCAAGAATCCAAGTGTCATCAAGTGGTGAGAGCTTCGAGCGTGTGGAATATTGGTCGAGTTGCTGTGTTGCGGCCCACCAATAATGGGCACCTAAGAAATCCGATCGGTGCTCGCAACTTGACTTTGCAGCGTCAAACCTTTGTTGTAAAGACAATCCATGCAACGACTGTGGGTGACATAGGAACCCAGAGCGATTAAAGGTTTCAGACTCCGCCAATTTGACAATGGCCTTTTGTAGGGCCTCTTGATCCTCTTCGGAGCCATAGTCGAAAGGGGTATCCTGCAAGGTTCCATCCTCCGTCTGGGATGAACTCCAAACTAGGGACGCACCATCATCGGAAACGGAGAAAGCAACCCAGTCTTCTGAAGAAGGATGGTCCAAATTTGGATGCTCTTCAGACTCTCTGATATCGGACAGTTCAAAGCGGATAAGGTCCGCATTTCGACTCAATGTCGAGCTCTGTGGAAACAAAGTCCTGGGCTGCCTTCCACCCTGTGAGTGGCCAGATAGTGTGTCTATTTTCCCAGGAAAGTAAGGGGCCTCGAATGATCGACCTGATCTATGGCTGTGAAAGTGCTGTGGTTGCTTTGGATTGACGGGTATTGTAGGGCATCCGGAACCAGAAGGAGAATCGTATGAAGAGAAAGGCTGCTTTGGGAAAAGTGCATTTAGTAAAGTAACAATATCCATGGCAGATAGTATCACAGTGGAGGGAACAGTCCTTGAGTAGATTGGGCGACCGGAATTGTTATATGACTCTGGGCAAGTCATGCCGGTGAACCGAGAAAGCATGTTATCCACATGCTGGCAAGCCTTAAGATGTACCTTGGAAAACTGTGGTCTGTGATAAAATCAGCCTGGGTTTGATTTCCTAACGGAAAGGAAAACTCACACTGAGTGGAAGATTCGGTAAATTTGCGATTGTGCGCGAAGCCCAATCTGTCCTAGGAGCTTCTCTCTCGCGTCCTTACCAATGTGAAAGTCAAGAAGTAAACCATGGGTCTAAAAGCAAAGAAGCGGCAAGAGATAATAGTTAGCATGATGGCTAAAGATGCCGAGGAGGTCAGGATTCAAAGGATAATGCATACCTCCGGGAAAGATAACGCGCTTTGAAGAAACCTAGAGAAGAACCACTGGGCAAAAATATACTCGAGGAAATGTTCACGGCTTCCCGGTATAACCAACTTGGCAAGAACTGCATTTCCAAATTCCAGTACGGCAGCGGGAAGACCGGCATCTGGGTCATCAAGAACTTCAAATAGTCCCTGGATGGCGAACTCAAAGAACTCCTCGGCAGCATCCGTTCGTAGAGGGTCGGGAAGTTCAGCTCCAAGACTGTGGACGACGGGATTCTCAATGTTTTCCAGAAGGAATGCACCCTTTTGCAAAACATCCATCAAATACAATTCAAGTTTCTTTTTGGCTTTCCATTCGCTGCAGTAAGACCAATAAGACAGGATACGACCGACAAAAGGGTAAAAATTGTTATCCCCACGGGAAATCAGCTTGGCACACGTCGATGACCAAATATCCAGACGTAACTGGGCTTCTGCAGGATTCCAATCCAATGGCGTCGCGAAGACGTTGAAAAGCAAAACAGACAAAGAATCATTTCTTTCAAAAGCCAAGGCATGATCCTTGAAGAGAATCGATTGGGAGGGAGTGCGTTTAGAAAATAGGGGTTGATTCCTAGTTCGGGATGCAACTGAAAAAGTAGGGTCACTATCCACAAAAGCAGTTGACGAGGTGAGAGCCGATAGCTGAGACGACGTAAGGCTGCTAATCCTTTCAAACAAGAACTGGGGATCGGTGCGAACTAATCCCAAAATTTCAAGCAGATCGTTCCTTGTTTTAGTCCTTAACTGGTGCATGAAAACAGGGGTGCGATTCCCACGGGGATCGGACGACGGTGGGATCTCTTCCAACGGGTCCTGACGGTGGATGTTGCGCCGGAAGGCGGAATGACAAGATTCATGAATCTCGTTGACGGTGTTGTAAATCGTAGCAAAACCGGACTTGTCACCGTGTTTGAAAGCCTCCACCAAGCCTCTTTGGGCGGTTGCCCCAACTCTCAATAGCCGTGCGGACAAACATGTAAAAACCCTTGCAGCATGGATGCGTTGTTCTAGGCTCCTCCTTTGGGATTCAGCGTGCTGGCGCTGTCGATGCTGGACCGCAAACTCCTCGAACGATACTTTGCGTTTTTCAAGCTTTGCATGCTCCGACGTAGGGGTATGAGCCCTGGGCGCCGTGATGGGTGCATGGCTCAGTCCCAGGCCTTTCACTCCGACAGACTCACCTGCTATCGCAGACAATCCAGGGCTTGTGCGAAGGCGATTATCTTGGCCCAAAGCGGCGGGCGCTGTAGACAAGGCGGCGATCTCATGGCAGCATGCGATTTCTTTTAGGGCTTGGGAGACACCGCATCGCATCGGACACGCGGCGGGAGACGGAGGTAAAGCTACCGGTGACGACCGTTAGAAGAACTTGAGTTTCCAGCTCCGATGGAAGAGGTCTGTGAAAGGAGAAAGAAAGTGGACAGGATTTAGAAGAGTTGCTATTCACGTACGGATCAGGTATTCCAGGGCTGGTGGATGACAGGCATATTGGGCATCGATCATCTTGCCATGGGTGGTCTCCCGGCATCTATCCCGAGATGACTCTCGAGACGTTATGATGCCCCTGGCGGACGAGGGAAATCTATCGCATGGTTCAAAGGTGAGAGAACGAGATAATGAAAGAGACAGATGGTGGGAGAAGTGATGATGGTGATAGATGCTGAAGTCTTGGAGGAGGGAAAAAGGTGCCCCCCAACGAAACGTGGGGTCCTTCAAGGCTCGCCCGGAGGGACGCTTTGAAAGCTGGTCCGACAGCAGGGAAGGAGAACGATAATAATCACAACAATGACAATGGGGGCAGCAGAAGATATGCTCTGCCCTCGGATTTCCAGTGGGCTCGATTTCGCCAACAAAGTCAGTAGCAGATGAATTGGTTGCTAGACATCGGCCAGAGAGGGATGATGACATGCAGGGAGAGCGATGCAACTCCTGCCAGCAAATCCACTGGGGGCACGCCAGAAATGGGCCCACGCGAATGAAAGTAGCCAAGCGGGCAAACGGTTGCCAGACTAAAGATCAAAGTGATCTGTTCTTTTGTTCTCAAGGCGATGGGTGACCGTCTTAGTTGAGTACGACCAATGCCGGACAGGGGAGCTCCGGACAGACTGGCGACAAGGATACAAACAATGACTCGAATCGGCCTGATGCAGTGTATCGCTTAGTGGAAAAGGGAAAAAAAAAAAGAAGAAAAAGAAAAACAAAAAGGCAAAAGAATCTGATCGCGCCCTGGCAAAGAAAGAGAAGGAAGATGAGGCGGGGGGCAAAAGGGTTGGTTGTTTGGTGGATGCGGTGGTCGGATGTTTGATTAGGTGGTCTTGGATGGATGGATGGATGGATGTGGTAGAGTATAGTAGTAGTAATAAAGTATCATCAGTATCAAATTAAATTATTATGATCATAATAATAATAATAATAAAATGGAAGGAAAAAGTCGAGTATCATACACAACCCACCCCCTATCGTTCAAGTTCTTATTACGGCGATCTGATCTGATCGTAGGATTTTATTATAGAAAATTGCAATCGTGGTTTGTTCTAGTTATCGAAGAATGAAGAAATCAAAGACACAATCACAAACAAAACAGGAAACCGTAACTCAAGTAGTGATATCGAGGACAACAAATTTCCGATGGCATTCTTGCTTGTTGGATGGGGCTAGAAGTGTATACAAATATATATTATCATCACCTATCGCTGATTCATTCTTACCGTCAACTTGAAATCGCTTGTCGTCCAAGATTTTTCATTCTGTATTTATCCAACCATCGACATCTATTATTACCTGGCTCGGTCGGTCTGAGAGATCCGGTTTGCACACCGCTATCACCGTGAGCATCTAGGGCAAGAATGATCCACCGATCTATCCTATTAATCACTTCGCGAAATAGACGCGACGGCTTCTGTAGGTACAGGCAGAAAAGATTCTCGATAGAATGCATATGTAAGGTCTGCATATGAGGATGTACAGTACATATCCATAGAGTCTACTAGTCTGATACTGATACTACTACTACTACTACTACTACTACTACTACTACTACTACTACTACTACTACTACTTCTACTACATCTTCTACAAATACTCCATCTTTTTTCACGATGGTTAACTCCTTTTGGCCTTTCCCTTAAGAGTCGTAACTAGCCCGAAAATAAACACACGCAGTTGCTTTAAAAGACACCGTCTGAGACTGGTGACAAACTAAGTCAAACTTGTTGACAAGAAGCTGAGCCATATAGTGGATCAGATAGGCAGTGTTTGTCTCCAGCGGACCATTCAGGGATCCGGATGCACTTCTAGAAATGTCGAGGTGCTGGCTCATCGTCGCCACCGATGAAAATCGGGTGCGGATTGCTCGTGGGTTGCAGATCGTTCTGCCACGTCGTTGGATAGACAAAGTGGCACTGATGATGCGACACAGCGCGTCCACCGAATGATCGAAAAGCACGAACGCCGCTCTCAGACGATGTGCTGGCAGTGCATGGCGCGGCTGTCGAGTCAGGTCGTGAACAGGTATCGTCTAGTCTTCTGCTTTCCTCCTGTTACGCCCGCATGATTCGCTCTTGGCACTACCTCTTCTATTCTATTCTAGCCCTCTCTCCGCCTTCTCAGCACATGGTCCGCCATGGTCCGCCATGGTGATGATATGAGAGTATGGGAGTAGGACTGAGTCGCTGAAATCACATCCTTCCTTTTCTCCCCATCCATCATAGGATCCGACGATGCAGCAGAGCTGCAAGTGTCCCATCCCACTACAATGCGGTGTTCGCAGCGCTTGGATCTAACAATCTCATCAAGATCTGAGAAAGTCCAACGTAAGGCGGAAGGCCTGCAGTTTCTCGTTCCAACAAGCCGTCACAGCAGTAGTGCAGAAGTTGTTTCTCAAACCTCTCCCTCCCACGAGGATTTCCTCCGTTTTGCTGACATCGGACGAATTGTGTCATAGCCCGATCCGGGCAAAGACCCCAAGAATCTAACCCGGTAAATTTGGAGTTTGGATTTCCCTAAGAACCCAACCAACTTCTGCCCCTTTTAATCAATTATTATTGGGGATAAAGAAATCGGAACTTCTATCTTGGATATCTTTCATTATCCGACCCTTCACCCGCGCATTCATTATTATTATAAAGCGAGAAATCCACTCCGGTAATCTCTTCTCTTAGTTCTCTTGCGATTTGTAGGTTGTCTGTGTACCATCAGAGATTTCTTATTATTGACAGAGACTTCGGTCTTTGCCCACCCACGCACACCTAGCACACTATCATATCATAGGTACATACATACAACTTTGTCTGTGTAGACGCCAGGTTCCGGAAGTGAGATTCAACCAATCCCTTCCCTAGAACCCTAGAACACACTGACCCGGATGTAGCTGAGTTGGCAATGTTGTGAAAAGAAGACGGCAAAAAAAAAAGCTTTCAAGATCTCTTCCAATCCTACGGTTGACAGCCAGATCTTGTCCTATCGGCAGCGCATTCCTATGCATCAAGACCACGCAAATGCTTATCTCACTGTCAAGATGCATGCACCTACAAGCCTCCACTATTAGACTGCTGCTTCCAAATTTGACTGTCAACATTCCTACTCTGCCTGAATGCCACGGCGGCGTCACGAATCCGCTATATAGTACAGCGCAAGCAAAACGAAGCTATCCCAAAATCAGACTCACCGTACTTACAAGACCAAAGCAACCTCTGACTACCTCCTAGGTACCAAGGACTTATAGATACCTGTTCCACGTAGTGTAAAAATTAGCAGATGAAGTAAGCAATGGGTATTTATACTCCTTCCAACCCCATTACATTATAGTCTCGATACTCTGTACATGAATACCTAATAATATACATATATACGCTATTATTAGATAGTGCTACGCTGTACTTTCCATATACTCATATTCGTGTAGGTGCTGTATAACAATCCTAGTATACTGAAGTACCAAGTCGATAGAATAGTAGTGAGGTGTGAGATCATTGCGAAGTGATAGTTATTATAATACCACTAGTAGTAGCACCGTGTCTACAAATCGACAGTCCCCACATAGGTACATGTACAGTACACATATTATTAGTGCATTCTTAGGTAGTATGAGCTACATTCTAGTAGGTAGCTATATTAAATATATCACGGTATGTAGTACAAACGCTGTGTATATGTGAAGCAAGGTAATAATCAATATATGGTATAATAGATAGATATCTACATGCACTCCTATTAACGATGAGCAAGACGGTTAAGGCGCGGCCAAAAACGGCAGTACTTGACGCCGTTTTGCAAGTCTCGCTAGCCAATCTCGGTCTTGGAGCTCAGTACGCACAGCCTTTCGTCCTTATATCCGCCCCCGGCCCTGGTTGACCACATCATACGTTTCAAGTCTACTATTCTCCTTCATATTATACTAGAGGTATCAAGGTTACCCCTAGATAAAAATCATTATCCCTGGGAATTGAATCGTCTCATATTAGATATTAGTATCCTTAAACAGAGCGGGTGGTATGTAAACCCGGTTCCCAATCCGTAACGACTGTCACGAACCGTTGGGTCGGCTATGGGGAGCTTAATACCTTGGACTAGAATGTGCTGTGGTAACTTGCGTAGGCCCCTAGATATTGCGGTAGTAATATTATGTCCTGTACCACCTCATCCTGGCTCACCGAACTCTTCTGAGCTTACCTATAGGAGGCCTCTTCGTCCTCGGACCCTAACGAAATCTGCGTTGGGGTCCGAGTAACTTTTCCAAGATTCCTTAGTAGCTGCGAGTTTGTTTTCTTAGTGGCAGCATGCAATCTTCGACTTGAAACGACTTCGTGACCACACATCATATCAGCTTTCTGAATAGTGCGAATTGATTGAAGCTTCCTTTACAACTCATGAAAATGTCAGGTTTTGCTCCCCTGTCGGGACCAACCAAACGATGCCGCATTGGCGATGTCTGACCAGGTAGCTTCATGTGTGGAGGTATGGTTCGAGAATAGTAGATGAGGGATTCTGGAGAGCGGTGCCTAAAACCATGTTTCGTGCGATTCTGTGAGTCACTCTTAATATATCTAGTTGGTTTTAGAACTATATTGGCTATCATTGGTTTAGCTCGCGGGCAACCCTTTTTAGAGGCGACTTTCGACGTGAAACAACTTGTCGAATGTCCAATGCAAGAGAATTAAAAGTAAATAGTGTAAAAGAGCGTTAGCTGCTGCATAATCAATTTTTCAAAGAAATTGGAGCGTTATTCGGAGAGTAATTCAATCAAGCACCCTCTCTAAATAGGCTAGAAACCATTTTCTGTGTACCAAGAAATGTTGGAAATTGTCCTCAGACCCTAGCTACCACAGCTAGGTTTTCATCATTTATTGAGAAGCTTGGCTAGCTAGGAAGGTAGTTGCCACATTAGACTACGCAGAGCGTCTTCCTGATATATATCTTCATTGACCTGACGATAACAGCTTCTGAAATTGGTGTCACGAACGATTGTCGTCAAAGTTTGGCAACCTAAATTTCATTAGGCCCGAAGATGGGTAAATCCACTTTCGGGATTTATATTCACTTCTATCGAGCCAATACGACGGGATCCAGGGTAGTTAATACCTGGCCCGCTACTATAGCCTTGTCGTTTGTTCAAGTTCGTCATCTTCCCTATCATCACGGGCTATATCCGTCGTCCGGGATCTCTCGAACAGTGAGGGAACGGCACTACTTCCAACTCTTTATTTCTCGTAGTGGCTCTTCAGCTTTTTTTTACAGCCAATCAACACAAGCCTCTCCATCAGATCCCTCCCCAGCCTTACCATCTCTGGGAACTTTCTAAAGAGCACCTTGCCTAAAACCTTTATAAGCCCATCCACTATAATTTCCTCGGACTCTTGCTACTGTACTTGGATCGTGCGCTGTTAACCTCCCGTGGAAACATATATTAACGTGCCCAAGCTTCTCTACGGTTTCACAACCTCTTGAATTAGAAGGCGTGTAGTTTGAACATTTCGAGTTAAATAATAAGAGCGTGTAATAGCTTTGTCAAATGAATCGCTTCTTTTGCCTTTTGTGAAAGCGTCAGCAATTAATCTGTTTGCTGCTTTACGGTGAATCCCTCCGGGCCGCTCGCTGGTTGAGTCCGGAGAGTCATGTGCTGTGAACGCGATACTTGCTTGAGTTAAGATCGCAGCGAATAGAATAGACCCTGCCTTCCGCTGGTAGAATTTCCTCTCAGCTTATCCAACTCTTCTTCTGGGGGCAATTGGCAATGAATTTTCAGAGTATCTGAAGGTTTGAGATGTACTGATTGGTTACCTTGGGATAGGAGAGCCGTAACAACAGTAGTGTACGTTTCAGGCAATCCCGATATTCACAGGAAACATTTTAATCCACCAAGTTCGGTCACGGCGGGTGGTTGAATTTTCTTCAGACGTAACTGCTTGATTGACTCCGTCTTTGTTTTCTCTCTTTGCTCAACACAATGTCGCCGGCGAAGAGAAAGCAGGGAATTCCGTTGTAATCACTTGGATACGCAAGGATCTAGGACAAGGAATTCTGATTTACATAATAGCATGATGGAATACGTGTGTAGATGCTTGTTAACTTGCAGTTGGCAAGGTAGCCGATATAGGCTCCTGGGGCCAGCTTCCGAAGCTTCTTGAATTCTTAAGATGTCATCACACGATTTGGAGGGGCTTCATATAGCTCTTCTCTCAGTAACGAAGCGTTCAGCAATGGAGTCATTACATTGACGAGATCTTATATTCTCAATATCGCTGGCGGGCCTGACAGTGCCCCGACAGCCCGCAGGCCCAATATGTCCTATATAGGTGTGCTAAAGGACTGAAGTCG
Organism: Pseudotulostoma volvatum; assembly: GCA_019804575.2. NCBI lineage: Eukaryota > Fungi > Ascomycota > Eurotiomycetes > Eurotiales > Elaphomycetaceae > Pseudotulostoma > Pseudotulostoma volvatum. The sequence goes on from JAHQZX020005333.1 coordinate 24,680, forward strand.
CCTAGGTAGCTGCCGAGTCTTTTTAATCGAGGAAGTATTGAGAACGTTATATGACATTGTACCTGGCCTGCTAGTACTCCCGCATTTCCGGCTCCGGGTCTGTAGGATTGTTCGACTTTAGGAGGTACGGATTCGACGTAGTGAAGAGCATTTCTTGCACATTGGGGCCAATCAGGTCCTAGCTCTGGAGCAACTGTCGTCCCCTTGTCCTAGATTTCCCAATCTCCATGACCGTTGAGGGTAGAATAATAGTTTCTATAGTTTCGTGTTTGTTCCGTCTAGGAGCAGGAAGGCTATAGCGGTGACCTCTAATTCTATATTACCTAATGATACCTTGAAGCTTGTGTCTATCAATGAAGTTAAAGGGTTGGAGATACGTTACTGCTGCGGACGAATAGAGCTTTGATTGGGCTCATAACTGCAAACGTGGGTACATATCAATGCGCTAACTGCACGTAGGATTAGATCTTATTTACGCTGGGAGATCACGTGCTAAAAATGGGTGATGGTAATAAATGGCTCTATAAGGGGCAGGAGACTTCGGAGAAAAATTTTCTCCGGTGCCAGAGTGTGTATGGCGCCAAAACGCCGAAGAAGGCTAGAAGTCATCGTGTATCCTGTTGTAAAATTTTGTTGTCGCGCTTATTAATAACGCACGGATCACCGCATGCTAGAATTATCGTTTACAATTAACTAGACATTCAAATCCAATACAAAAGTGCAACCAAAAATGCTACCATTTTCAAAGCTGCGCAACGCCACACCACCACATGAAAAACAAAATCAGAGACTGTAACTCTATAGATAATTGGTTTAAGAATGAAGTTACAGAAAGATATATTCAAAAATCGCAAGGGGGAGCCTAGGGGTTCGTTTGAAAAAAAGCACTTTTTCGGAGATGTCCCCTCGCGGGCGCTTTACCTTTTTTAGAAGGCGGTCGGAAGGCGGTATATATTTTGCCGATGTAAAAAAAATACGGACATATGTATGGTAAGATACACATAACCCCTCGATACACGCCACCCCTTTTTTTATTATTAATTACATACGCTTTCCACCCTGATCCGTATGCCATCTTTTTCGGACAGCCGTTAGATAGTTTTACCGCATACAAATGCTAATGATATAGGCACAT
>JAHQZX020005334.1:0-25780 GCA_019804575.2 Pseudotulostoma volvatum
TGTTGGGTGGGTCCGGAGCCCCACACCGGTATTGAAACACATGGTATGAGACCGCAACGTTACCGTAAGCCGGAACGTATTATTATCGTTTTTGGGTTAGTTTGTGGGTGGGTTAAGGCCTCCCTTCTAGATTTCGAACCACGCCATAGTGGCTGCAAATCACAAATTTTAACCACGCCATAGCTACAAGCCGCAAATTCTTACCACACCCAAGTTACAAACTACGAATCCTGATCATGCCCATAGTCAGACCAGAATCTCTAACCAAGCCGTGATCATGAGCCTTTTTCCCTATTTTCTAACCACGATGGACTGCAGATGTTCGTCTCCGAGTGCTAATCAATATGTGCATATTCTACTTATTATTCGATGGAACCGGTGGGCTTCCTTCGCTAACATTTTTTTCAAAGCAGCGATCTTCTATTGAAGCTGTCTTTCCAATGCCTCGTCCTTTTTTCGCCTTCAATCCCTCAATCATTCTCTCCATCTGTTGTATCCTCCCTTGATGTGCCATTTCCTCGACTTCCTCAGCCGATTCATGCCGAAGGTGCCTCCTTTGACTTCGCATAATTCTGGGGCCTATCGGTACCACCGAGATTGCTTCTAAAAGAGCATTAGCATCCTCAAGTCTTAGAGGAAGTGGGATCCATGGCAGTGGCGCATCGTATGATTGTTTTGGTTGTTATGCGACAGTGTTGGATATTCAATTCGCCGTTTAACAACTTTATGTTGTTTTTTCCCTGTATATTAGTAGTTAGTGATATCACATATCTACTACTATGGCAATATATGTTCAACCGCGGCTAATAAAGCAATTCAACCTAAGTATACCTGTGTTCCGCATCTGCTGTGCTGCGAAGAGTAGAGTGGGATGAACTCCCTCTTCAGATGCCAGAGTGGAGGCCGCAAAAATCTTATTAGAATGCCGTTTCAACCTAGCCTCTGATTCACAAACTTCCTTGTCCGGTGATGATGTCTCATGAGTGATCTTAGCAAATGAAGAATACACCAATGCTATGTAGTTGTACCAACCTCTGTTATCACCAACGCTATTCATCCATCGAAAGGCCTTGTCAATTACCTCACGATCTATCACATTCGGTATGCAATTACGGCATAATTGGAAAAGAAGATAGGAAAGCTATGGAGAGTGATGGGTGATGAAAGAGACGACAATGGGGCTTAAATCTCTTGGTTGAAAGAGCGTGCTGTTCACTCGTTTCTTCGGGGATCTAGTAACGGGAGGCATTTAGGGCGCATTCGGCCGGGGCAGATAGCAGGGCAAATAGCTTTATTCACCCTTGTATTTGCTATTCTCACCTTATAACTGGAAATAGCCCTATTTGCCCTGCTATTTGTGTGTTATTAGTGATCTTCTAGGGAATAATTGGCTTTGATAGGGATAAGTGGATAATTAATTTCTAAGTCTCCAAGCTAAGAGCAAACTTCCCCTGCTCATTCACATAGTGATCTAATTATGGAGATCTCGATCCATGATCTCCTATGGCATAATTGATCCCGATAGAGATAGAGCGACAATCGATTTCCGAATCTCCAACCAGAAGGCTATTTCATTTGACGATTCACGCAGTGATCCAGTTATGAAGATCCCCATCAGAAATCTTCTACGAGATAATTTGGTTCCGATGTGGATAAGGCAAATTTTTATTTCCGAATCGCCAAGCCGAAAGGAACCTTAGCTTCATTCCGCTCATTCACATAGGGATCTATTTAAGGAGATCTATGGTCTGCTACGGTCTGCTACGGCATACTAAATAACAACGATCGATTTCCGAGTCTTCGAACCGAAAAACAACTTCATTTGGGGATCCACATAGTTATGGAGATCTCGATCAGCGGTCTACTATGCAAAATTTTTATTTGACGTGGATAAGGCGACAATCGATTTCCGAGCCGGTGCCTCTAACCTCCACTTCGTTCATTCACATATATATGTGTATGGATAGGGCAACGGTTGATTTCCGAATCTTCAAGCCGAAAGGAAGCTTCATTTTCTCATTCACATAGTTATCCGGCGGTAGAGAACCGATCGGTGATCTACAGAACGATTTGATTCTAGCGGGAATGAGGCAGCGATTAAGGCCTGAATTCTTAAGGTGAAGAGGCCCATGCATTTAGAATATTATATTTCGCTTAATAAGATCTTTATCGTGATGGAGGAGGGTACCCGATAGATTTAGTAGATGAAGCCTTGCCTTGTTCTTCTAACTCTATCCTAGGTGAGATATTTCTCAATTTAAATACTTACATACATAATTTTCATAACAGCATAAATCAAGCATGACTGAGGCAATAATTATTGGTGATGACAACATATGAGACAAACATCTGTCCAATAGTGAGAGGTAAGCGCTGTGATAGGTTTCATACTACCGGTAAGTCCAGGCCTTTATACTATATCTTATCTATGCCTGGACTCCGATGATATTTTACTCGCTTACGTGGACCCCGCTGCAAGACACAACTGGTGTAGCTCCAAGTTTCTACTGTGAGCATTTCTAATATTACTCTAATTTGATAACTACTATTTATAATTATTATTCAATTACCGTTGGATAGTTGGGTAGCAAGTCGGCAAGACCGTTTTTCCATACAAGTCTTGGAAGGTTTTTAGCGCCGGAAAACGTGTCGATGTTGCCATTTTTAGTAAATATCTTCTTTAGCCCTGAAATCTTTTTCTAGCCTAGCCGTTCGGAACATCGTGCCGTAGCCCCAGAGGAAAAGCTAAGGTTCCGGCAATTCGAGAGATGTAGGACCATACATTATTAGAATATGATATATCATATTATTACTTGACACACAGAAAGAATATTATTGAATATAGGATAGTCTTTTCGTTTTTTTCATTTAAAACTAGATGACTTTGTTGGTATCCTATTTCTACAATGTTACTGTTATTAATCTACGGTTTGTCTTGGGGCAGTAACATTTTCTGTGAGAAAGTTACTGCCCCGTATTTTCTGCCGGGAGCGGTAAGAGATTCTGCCGGGATAAAAATGTATGTTAAGCATTATTAAAGTACGAAGTAACTTGAATGTGTGTACAAAGAACTAGACTAGTACTTCTGATAAAAGAGAACATTTGATCTTCCTATAAAGGCTCCGGTGCCTTTAATTTCTATTTGCACTGTGGGATCAATGAGAAGAGCGGTGTGCGGAACCCTCTCACCGCCCACTAGTCTGTGGCATTTTTTCCAGAAAATGTCCGAGACAAACTGTAGGGAAAGCAGTTGGACAACACGAGGGCATCAAAATAGACGCGGTTGGAAGACGGAAACGGAAAATAGTTATGTCACATGAATAGGAATCCACCCTTAGTTATTGCCCTAGGTATATTCGGTACACAAAGCTTATCTCAGACCAAATGTGGGAGCTGAGCCTAAAGTAAGTTAGCATCATAGACTGGGGTTCTAGCCCCGGGTAGGGTCATGTGACACCACATAAATCTATGCTTAGCGCGAAGAACCATAATCGTCCCGTGGGAAAAACTAGGGTTGCCAGAAACCTTACCATAATAGGTAAGGTGCTCGCGTTGGTGTCGGCAAATGTGCTTAAATGGAAACAAGCCGCGTGTGCCCCTACCCAAAATAGCTTTTCGCTTGCGTTTTGTTTACATTTCTCCACATCTTCCTACGTGCACTCCGACAGTTTTCATGATATCGCAGCCTTTCCCCAGGCTTTTGCTACATGTTGCTCATTTTTCCTAACAATAACAGAATTTTCCTGCTCCAATATTCTCGTGCTGCTCCTTATTGTGTGATAAGGCGTCGCGTATAGCTGTTTATATTCCTTGCACAGTACACCAATATCAGGGACCATACTCGGGAACTATATCAATTTCTCTAGACGTCTTATATTAACACATCAAGGGATTTCAAAAACTAACACCGGTACAATAGTTGCAATTGCTTCCGTCCTATCCATGACTTCCGGTCTAACAGGCGGGGAAAGCAAAAGAAAATCTGCTACGGACGTGAAAAAAAGCGCGCTTCGCAGACGGATGAGTGGGATAGATCCATAGAGATAATTCGAGCCTGGAATAAGCCTGTATATTCCCATAAAATATCTTTATTCTCTACAAATTATAGAACTAATTGGACAATTAGAATCAGGACAGACCTCTCGATATCAAGTACACTTTTGACCTTGATCAGTTACCTATCATTTTGGTGCTCTGCGGGAGAGAAGCACTATGGACATTTCGGATCGCAAGCCACTAAGCCAAGCAATGAAGGACCTAAAAATTATCTGAAAAGCTGGCGGCTACCAGTTCCGGCATAGACAGACTGAAAAGGATTCAGGCTTGGTATATGAATACCATTCTGTCGAAGATGGGCTGGTAACGATGGAGGATGAGCCTGTAGAAGAGGTCGACGTGGAATCTTTTCTCTCCGACATGCAGCCAGCGATAGATATATCCCGTGAATAGATAGCTAAGGGAAATGTGAGGTTTGACGAGGGATTCATGGCTACTAATGGAATGGACCGGATTCAAACATTGGTAGAGGAGATTCAAAGGTGCAAAAACCATCGCATGATGCTTTTGACATGGAGTCGAAATAGTCACTCAGCCACTATGTATTATCGATAGTTAATTTAAGTCATTCACACCCTATCACACCCGACACCCACATTTATTTGCCCCGGCGCCTCGGACCTATCTTGAATCTTTTCTAGGAGAAAGACAGAAAGACGGTATATATTCGAATGAGTATTGGGGCACTAGAAATTCTTAAGTAAAGGTATAATGCTATTTCAACTAACTTAAGGTCCGAAGAGAAAGAGAAAAAGCCTATATTTAAGACACCAGAACCTGATGGATCCTATCGCCGATAGGCAGGGATACTAAAAAGCCCTAACGTATTTGACTGGACGACAAATTTATCTTTGTGAGGCGGAGGTATCCCACCGCCCTTCTTGGCTTGGCCCAGCAGCCACTGTTCATGAGCATCCTCCAGAGGTCCAAGTCTGGGCGCCATAGGCTCATTCCGACGCGAAGGGATTTCCCCGTACGATGCACTTACACAAGCTATTTCGCCAAGCCAAGCATCGATTACATGCATTCTCAGGATTGCATTGGCAAGATCATCATCGGAATCATCATGCTCAGGGTGTGACAACGCAGAACTAAATGATATTATATTCATATATATAATAGTTTACTATACATAAGAATACTAATAAGAGAGAAAGGAAAGAAAGGAAAGGAAAAGAAATGGGGGATAAGTAGGCTAGGTGGTGAAGCATTCGTAACTGTGTTAGGCCTGTTACACAGAGTTTGTATCCAGCTGTGCCTCTTCCTTGGTGTCGGCGTTGAAGGTCGGCGCTGGTATCGAGTGTAAGTACCCAAGCTGGTGCCGACCTCTTTAGGCTTGTCCCCTGCCTTTCCCTGGACGTGAAATCGAGAATTCGGAGGCCGCGTAACGATTAGGAAAGAGAGGAATGCGATGCTATTGAAATTATCAGCATCGTGTATATATGAAGGAGCTATAATGAGCCGGAGGACTCACCGGAAACAGGGGCTGTATTTGTCGACATGATGTTATAATATAGGTTGAGTATCGGACGTACTGAGAAAGGCCCATTAAGCGCATTTTCTGACACTGACGCGAGCACCTTACCGGTTATGGTAAGATTTCCGGCAACTATAGTTTTTCCCACGGGACGATTATGGGAACGTTGCTTAGTTGGTCATCACGTGTTTATGCTGAGTTATCGCGGGCTCTGCTGGAGTCCGCTTTAAGGGCCGATCGAAGAGGTATAGCAAAGAGGGTATACCCAGTGAGCGTGGCCGGGGATGGCAGGGTTAAAACGCAGGTCGCTACATTGGGCAAGAGCATTTGAGAGTAAGCATTTAAAAAGTTAATCAGAGTGCTCTAGGCGGTCAATCATGTGATTGGGGAATTGATTGTCTAACCAACTGGATAGTTAGCTATCATAGATTAATGACTACTAAGTTTGGGGTTTGGACGCTCGCCGAGCCGGGGCGAGCCAGGAAACTAACACTTGGCACTTTGTAAATGCTTTTATCAATCAATATAACTAACGTATTTTAAAATTTAAATTATACAAACTTATTCTTTGAGGTATGCTCTATATATTTCATCTTGAAGATTTTAATAGAGCATGTTTGGGTCCGTTTATTTGCGTGAGAAGCTTTGCATTTAAGAATGGTTCGCTATGATCATCCGACTCTCTATGTAAGAATATGAGTTTTCAATGCTAAAAAGTTCTAAAAATCCAAATATTCATCAATTCTCTTTATTTCAAATGCGGGAAACCAGCTGAGTATAGGTTGTTGCTGATGCTATTTGGCATTGGTTTCACGGGGTTTGCCCTAACAGTCGCTCTATTTAAAGGTGGTGAAAGAATTTTTTTTGGTGAGGTCACCGTACTACCAAAGAGCAAATTTAAAACTGGTGCTAAATAGCATCAACAACAACCTCTAATCATTGATTTCCCACATTCAAAATAAAGGGAATTGATAAACATTTGGTTTTTTTCTTTAGAAATTTTTAGCATTGAAAACCCTTATTTTCACTTAGAGAGGCGGGACAAGTTAATGGCCATGATGGACCATTCTTGAATGCAAAACTTCTCAGGCAAATAAACAGACCCTAACACGTTCTAATTAAAATGCTCAAGATGAAATATATAGAGCATATCCCAAAGAATAAATTTGTATAATTTAAATTTTAAAATACGTTATTATATTGATTGATAAAAGCATTACAAGGTGCTAAGTGTCGATTTCCTGGCTCGGCGAGCCAGGAAATCAAACATCAGCTCTTCCCCGCACTTTTACCATTTAACCTAGCGTATTTTTCAATTTCATAATGTTTAGATTTATTCTCTAGGATAGGTTCTATGTATACGTCCTTGAATATTTTAATTTCAACGTGCTGGTAGCTATGTATTTGCGCAAGAAGCCTGGTATTCGGTTATGGTGATCTAATTATATTCCCTTGGTTTGCGAATGGTGGTACCGTAGATGATAGCGCTTAAGATGATGTTGGTGTTTTTGAATCATTCCGTCGGGTGAATAAGAATCACCTCAGATAGTTTTGATAAGGAGTTCAAGGAAAGTTGGCGGCTATTTTATATTGTTCAGTTATTTCATGCGGTCTCTATTCTTACGTTTGACTCCAGTGAGCGACTCCTTTACATAGATGATAATCTTGTAATCTAACTTGCATTATTACCTTCAGCGGTAGAAACACTGCCCTAAGGCCGAAGGAGATACATTTGGCTGCGTAACAGTGCGAGCTCATCCTGGAGAAGCTGACTCTGGTTCCAAATACGTGCAATTAGTATAGGTCCATAAGAATCCTTGACCAATAGTTTAGAACACATAGTAAGAGATGGGAGGCCCCTTCTACGAACTCCACGTGCTCTACCAGCTACTTCTTTGTTGTGAGATATATATCTAATTGCTGCCATTACTAGCGCACTTCCGCGGCCCAATCCACCTGTGTGAGATCCTCGGGGCCAACCGCGGACCGCGCCTGCATTTCACCGCTGAGGCTGCTGGAGAAGGATAATAGTTGGAGGCGATGATAGGCGAAGAGCAGGCTGAGGCCCTAATAAGTCCTGTGGACGTTGAAAATACCAGTAAGGATCAACGTCGTAGAGATTGAGGACCTAATTTGGAACAGCGTGAAGGGCATCTGCTATTTCGTGGCAGCGAGGCAACCATAGATCTTCTTGAAACTGTTTGTACACGGCCGTTCGCGCCGTGTTTCTGCAAACCTTAGGATGCGTTGCTAATTAATATTGCTCCCTAACCCTAGCTAAAGTGAATGGCGTAATATATTCATCAATCTTGGGAGGATCAAGAAGTACCTAGCCCGAACTCTGAAGGGCGGGCGCGCCTGGGCCTTAACTAAAGCACGCCGCACGTTTAACCCAAGCATGCTGTTCCTTGAGAATCAGCTTCATTGTATTCACGACCCCTAACAGATCGTTTGTCGAAGTCGCAAGCCACCTTTTGATAGTTGAATGAAGGCCTTCGATTGCTGAGGAAGTGGTAACACCATGGTAACGATACCTGTTGATCCAAGTGCTCCTTTAATGAGAGCTGATACTGTTCAAGGCATGACAGCAAGTCCTGTTGGTCAGCGTATGCTGATATGAATGCAACCCAATTTTCTTCAAGCTGCTGAGGCGTCTTAGAGGCTACCACTTAAATTACAATGAATTAACTAATCCAGACCCAAATCCTCAAGGTCCAAATGCAGAGAAAGCGGTAGTCCACAATACAACCAGGGGGTGTACTCGATCTGGTCTTGCGATGCGAAAAATCAGCTCTGGAGCCTACCGTGGATCTCTGTCCACTGGATGACCCATTCCTTACTTAATCTGAGCTCATCCACCAGGGCTCTAAGGACGTTCTACAGCTCAGGTACTCACTATGATGGTACGAACGCTGGTTGTAGACGTCCCACTGTGTGGTAATGGTCTGAGGATTGCGCTGGAGGATGGCAGCATGGACATGTTTAGGGTTCAGGCCGGCTTTGGTAAGGTCCCCGATCTGTTCAATAGACTTCAAGCTCCCAGCTATCTCCTTCAATTCGATGGATGGTGACCCGGAACCTGTTAAGAAATCAGAGGAATATGGGGCACAGTGAGCATATTGGTCAACTATACGTGTGATGGAACGTTATTGGAAGTAATAATGAAGGACTTAATTAGCTTAGCTGTCACTTGGATGACTATCTATTACTATGAGGAATTTGAGAGTGAGGTTCCGTCACTAGCCGAGGCGCTAGTGCCCACGTGATAATTCCTTTACAGAACCCGCAGTTCGTTGCCAACGAGCCTGGACTGCGCAAACCAAAGCCACGGGGAGTGTACTCTCCATATCGGTCGCGGACATAATAGTACCTGGTCTTAGGTACATCTTTGCGATCAGGCTTAAATCGTTTCAGCCTCATGCGGTATCCATGCTCTTTACCGTGCGCGAAAAGAGTATCGATAGCCTCCTGAGTGGTAAGATAGGCCACCTCCGCTGGCTGCGGGATGATATTGTTATCGCTATTCATCTTGCGATGTAAAGGAAGTCAATGATTTAATGAAGAAAGTAGTAGTAGGTATAAGTAACGAAGGAACAGGGCAACGACTACTTAACGCAAGCACAAAAAAAGCCTGTCAGGTACATACACATTCAGGGGAGAGACTAAGCTGTGTATTGTTGGCTTCCCTAGGCGAACTAAGAAGGATCTTGGAATCATCAGCATCTTCTTTTATTACTACTGTATTATAATATATATAACTATATGATAGTAAAATCGAGGGCAGAATTGAGTTGCCTCGGAGACCGGTGTTGATGTCGCACGTGACTTTTCCTGCTCACGCCGATTCGATCATGTCGCGTTTCGGCGGCGCCATCATAAACCATGTGCTGGCATCGGTATTATCACAACTACCAAAAAACATGAGATTGGATGCTGATTTTTGGTGTTTGGACCATACACATTGTCAAGCGCGTTGAAGTTGGCTGAATGGTGATCGCGGCTTCTTCTATCACTCTCTCGTCCCAAGATAACAGCAATCCACACCACGCTTGTTGCTGCAGATGCCTCGAACCTCTCTCTCCCGATCGTTCTCAGGACGCGGCTCACCCCCATCTAGCAATTCAAGACAGAGCAATGGTCTACTATCGGTATCCAAGAACTTCTCAGCCGGTGATAGTTCGGATGATGAAGTTCCAGAGCCGAAGTTCAGCGCTTCTGTCAAGGCACTTTTGGAAGGCGATGCGTTGAGCTTAGATACCTCCCCTCGCCGTGAAACTAGTGTGAATCGTCGGAGTATAGTTGCAAATGATAATCCCCCTGTTTTACCCATCACGAAACCAGAGAGACATGTCCGAGTTGCTTCACCTCATAGGCGATCTACAGGTAGCCCAAACCCGAGGGTTGTCCGAGTTGGCTCTGTGCGTGCAATATCAAGAAGTGATCGTGTGGAGCCAAGTGCAAAGGATGGCGAAGGTAATTTAATCACTCCGGCATCACGTCCCCGCAGCGTTCGCATCATTGGGTCAAGAAGCAACACTCGTTCACTATCTTCGATATCCCCAACTCAGATGAAATCTTCAGAGAGTGACTCTCCCGAGGACCGAAGAAGCGCAGGCCTTGACGGCCCGGAGGAAGACTATATCTGTCGTCTGGGGAATGCATCAATGATCCGTCCTCGGGCTGGGGAAGAAGTTGGAATGCATAGCTCTCTCCATGTTAAGAGAGTTGGCAGGCTCACGGGCTCGTTTCTTAATGGGCCTGCAAGACGGGGTGTTCTGCGCAGGCAAAGTGGGGAAATCAACGAAATCTCGCCGGAAGGGAAGCAAACCCCTAGTGGGCACCAATCTATATCAGATAGAAAGAACAACTCAGACTCTTATGGAATGAACTACTCCCGACCGACTAGGTCGGCGAAGCTGTTGTGGCTTGATTCAGATCCCCCGGCCCCAGCAGGAGCTTCCAAACCTCGCGCTACCTCTTGCGTCGATGTTCCGTCTCCAACCCCCTCCTCACCCAAACTTTACAAGCTGGTGTCAAAATCAACTCCCGGAATCGCTTCTTATGGGCCTTCAAAATCATCAAGTCGAAACCAGCAGCCGGTGTTCAGTGTTCCCCCTTTGCCCCCAATGTCTGCCGCTGATGGTCAGGAAAACGAACCGCCTCCAACGTTCAAGCGGGCTAGGCCTCAGGGTTTCAGCCTCTTAGATAATCTAGAGAAGATTTCAGTTATTTATGACGAAGACAAAAGAGCTCCTAATGCGCCTCCGGTCAGCAACTCTCCAAGGAAGCCTCTTCTTACTCGGAGTAACAACACACCTCATAGAGCGCCTCCACCGCCGCCCAAAATGTCAGTTCTCGAGACTGCGACAGCAACAGGAGGCGCAGTAACAACATCACAATCGCGTAAAAAACGAAGTCAAGTCACGATCAATCATAAAGTCTTCACCCGCATGGACTGTATTGGTCGGGGTGGGAGCTCCAGGGTCTACCGTGTGATGGCCGAGAATTATAAAATATTTGCGTTAAAAAGAGTGAATTTGGAGGATGTTGATCGATTGACTTTGGCCGGCTATAAGGGTGAAATCGATCTTCTGAAGAAACTTGAGAATGTCGACAGAGTGGTGCGACTTTTCGATTGGGAACTCAATTCCGAGAAGCATTTTCTCTGTGTCTTAATGGAGATTGGAGAATCTGACTTGGAAAAGATCCTTACTTACCGGCTTAATGCTGAAGATGCGACCTTTGACATGAGCTTTACCCGGTATTACTGGAAAGAAATGCTGGAATGCGTCCAAGCTGTCCATAAGTTCAACATTGTCCATTCGGATCTGAAGCCCGCAAATTTTCTTCTCGTCCAAGGCAGACTAAAACTTATTGATTTTGGTATTGCCAATGCGATTCAGGATAATACAGTCAATGTGCATCGAGAACAACAGGTTGGAACTCCGAACTACATGTCTCCAGAAGCACTCGTTGATTCAAATGCGGCTCTTGGTCTGCCAGCAAGCGTTGGGAAGGTGATGAAACTAGGCAAACCCAGCGATGTATGGAGTCTCGGCTGCATTCTCTACAAAATGGTATACGGTCAGCCGCCCTTCGCTAAGATCGTTAAGTATTATGAACGTATAATGGCAATTCCTAACCCCAAAGTCCCTATCGAATTCCCACCGTTCGCCGTTGGAGGCATCACCGTTCCGCCAGGCCTTGTGCAAACGATGAAGCGCTGTTTACAGCGTGACCAGACTCTGCGACCAACCGTAGAGGAGCTTCTTGGCGAGAGGGAGCCGTTCCTATACCCTGAGGCACACTCGGAGGGAACGGTACCAGTAACTCAAGAGATGCTGACCCGGATCATAACAAACGTGGTGAACCACTGTCGAGTTCGTGGCGTGCCGAAAGACAATGAATTGGCTACCTGGCCGGCCGGATTTTTTGCCAGAATCAAAGCCGCTTTGGAAGACGAGAGAATCCAGTGAACACGCGAAAATTTCCGTCCTGATTCGAGACGCCTCTTTGGCTATGCATCTAGGCGTTCCTGGTGATCATTCTGCTGCTGCTGCTGCTTCGGATGACGTTGATGTGCGTTTTTTTTTTGGTCGCGTCCCATAAACATTTCTACTAGCTTCAAGCGTGACCCTAGTTCAGTTAGATATCACTTTTGCATTCTGCTGGCGATTGGATTGGCGTCCACTTTGGGTTTTATTTGCTTTGATTATACGTTCTTCGGTACATATTACTCGTTTCCATCGCTTTTCGCTTGGTCCAATACGAGCGCCCAGATTCTATGGTAGGGAGAAAAGCTTGGACGACCCAGGATGGATCACGTCTTGGATATCTGGATCTACATCTGTCCGATTAGTTTTCATTTGTTCTTCCAATTTACTCACTCCGACCGGGTGCCATTAAATGTTACCATGCATCAGCCCCGTAGTGGATTGATGTGTGCAGGATTTTGTACACACGGTTCTCTACACTATATAGATCTCCTAATACGACTTCCTTATTCCATACATTACATGATATACATCTTGGAATGAAAATATAGCTTGGCGCCGTGTAGGACTTGCTCCCTACTCTATTCTGTAAATAACAAGAGTCTCGCGTGCTGGATCGAATAAGGTACTTGGCAGAGGTGCATTTCCCCTCACCTGTTAATTGATACCTTCCGTCTTTTTCCATAGCTGCTCACTGGATCATCGTTGTTGTGCGGGTCGATCGAGACCCTCTACCTACTTCATTTAGTATTCCATTAATTTCAAAACCACACATCTGGCTATGTACTTCTGCTCTAATATGCATGCCCAATAAATTCAGCTGCGTACTTTTGAAGAGTTCAAGTTTCTCTGGCGCGTGATGCACGGGTAGTCATCGATCGACTGATACCCTACGCTCCCTACCATTTGAAAGAACGAAAAACCCCCACCTACCCAGAGAGATAGGGAAAATGGTTTTTGCGGCGGCTTATAAGAAATAAAGTGGCTTACAGACTGGCAAGTCATCTTTACAATTAGAGGATAGACACATTGCTATAGCTATATATGCATGTAGTACACGCATACACTGTATATATATATATATATATACTAGGATGCAACTAGTTAGTACTCTATACAAAATTTGGTATGACTGCTACATATAGCTACTAGTAGTATCTAATAGCACCCACATTTGTATAGGTATATGTAATGTACATTTAGATTACTAAGTACGCTGTCTTTTAAGAACATTGCCTACTAGGGACACACAATTTATTAACCGCTTATAGAAAACGCAAGCGTACAAGCGTACAAAGTTACGGGTGCTCCGCACCATCCGTGATGTAAGGTAATAATGGCAGAAAAGTTTATTGCAGCTGTGGAGCAGCGCCGCCACCAGCTGCCTGTATGTTGATCATAGCGAGGAGCAGCTTTGCACACCCAAAATCCGCTGACTTTGCTTAACCTGACCTTTTCAGTCCATGCTAAATCTTGTGGCTTTGGCTGCTTGCCTTGGCCCTTTTATGCATGGCTTCATTTCGGCTCTTTTCCGGCTAGCTTTAAACCACCGAGATCGATCGTATAACTAATAGGAATCAATCTCGGGAAGGGGATTGGTATCTCAGAGTCCTTATAAAAATGCGGTCGATGGTGACATGGTAAACCCTAGCAAGTCCAATAGGAGCACTCCTTTAGACATTATTGGGGAACTCGCTCTTTGACCATTAACTTCGACCCGATTCAGGATATATATATATAATATGACCAAGAAGGTCAGCATATTGAGAGGAAATCCGCACAGCTGTAATCGATCGCCACCGAGCATCGCAAGCGTAGCTTCCCAGAAGCGGAGAAGACGCTGAACAAGATCGAGATCACCTGTTGAGTTTATACGATATACTCTTTCACTAAACAATGTGATCCCTCAATTCGAGACGCCGTTCGATGGGCGAGATGTGTATCTACTGTACAAGCCCAAGTCACCCGAGTTTTATGTGGACCAATTGTATGTATCATGGACATATTTCACTGTAGAACCTTGGAAAGCGTCGGCCGGTTGACACATACTATCACTTATATTGATTTTGTCGACCTGTGCGCGTGCCGGTTATCATATAAGCCATGACTCAGCACTACACTGAGTAGCGCAAGTTTCTTTTTGTAGCTGCTGAGTAGCTCAGTTCAGCAAATCCCTACTTTATCAAGGAGAATATGTATGCTACTACGTAGTATATGAGGTTCGGTATGTAGGACGTGCTATCATAGCATACACTGTTATACCTAAGGCGTTCTCGGGATATTCTAATGATGTCGATTATAATATGACAGCCATTATGATAACCTTCAAGTTATTATGTAAGAGTTGAGTCGGGGACTGTTGCAGTGCAGCTCTCCTATTTCCATCGATATAGCGGTAGCTAGCCGCTGTAGGGGCCGGGTGAATCCGACCACGCCGTGTTTTGGTAATAATGATGACATTAATGTAGTCGCTGACTATGTCTACTACTCATAGCTATGGGCATGTTAAATGGAAGTAAGGCCTTAAGAATATTACCAAAATTGCGACAACACAGTGAATAATAGTTAGAACCTATATGCGCTATAAAGCCAAGCTTGATCTTGACACTATCTACGTAGTAAGGTTGTCAGGAAGGGTCTTACTGACAGATAAAACTATATTATTGGGCCAGCTAAATTTATATATGGGTTTGTTGTATAGCTGATTAAACCCACTGCCCGTATGGTTCCTGATTCTAGGAATTGGGATCCTAATCTATTAGTATAGAGCACGCTGACTGGATGACCTAACCATGGTCATTCATTGGGCATTTGGCGTGTAGTGCGGTAGTGAAGTCAGCGGCCAGCTCCCTTACATATAGTGATAAACTATATAAAGTTACTTGCCCGTGCGAGTAAAGGAATAGAATCGCGAACATATCAAGCCCATTATCGTGTGCAATTCTTCCAATGATTCTCGATGTAGGCCTTATCATCTGCTACCACTAGAGCAGCTTCAATGGATTCCATGCAACCGGCTTCGGAATGCCGTATACGTAGGGTATTGATCATGTGCTTCATTATCAGGGAGGCTTCATATGATAGAACTCTTTCCGCTCCGTGGCCGAGTCACCTGTTGGGAGATAATAGAGATTCCATCCGCCTTCCCCTTGAGAAATAACAGGTAGTGACTGAAGAACGCGAGCGGAAGGTCCTTCAGAATACCATCAACCGTACTGATCTCGAATAAGCTTCGAAGGTCCGATTATGACGCTAGCCTCGAGCCGTTCCGTAAAAAAATGGGCACAAGGAACCCAAGAGCCAAACTCATCTCGGATAGCGAGTGTATATAAATACCTATAACATAGACATCTAAGTAAGTTCCTTCCTAAATTAGTCCGGAGCTGGTTGGAAATAACTCCCCATTCTCCTTTACTACCGTTTCCGCGTCATTGGGCTTGAAAAATAGCTGGCGCTACTGGGCCAGATTGGGAGGAATGGAGAAACTGGGAGAAATCTCTGGGGTCAGAGATGAAAAGCAAAAGCTCAAAGAAAACATCGAAGAAGGCGCCAGTATAGATGTAGTAGGGGGCTACAGCATACCTACAGGAGTGGCTTCAGATGGCTGCCACTGAAAAGCGCTGGGCGCCTGCAGCTCTGCTCAAAGCAATCTGCCTACAACTTGTATATTGGGGCTATCATCATTGGATCTTTCTGCAGGAGACAGGGAAGCCCCCAATTGATTATCGTCTATCCTGTGCTATAAGAGTGATAATCTACAAGTAAATCCAATTAGCCGTTATTCACTAGCCATCAACTCTTTGCCATACCGTCACTTTATTAATTAATTTGGATACCTACTCGAAATGCCCCCCACATCGTCAGTATTCATCAAGTCAACCAGAATTGTGTTCTCACAAGTCTCTAATCGAGATTTCCCTTGTATTGAAACCCATTATCGGTTAAAAATGCCGACCTCTCCGGCCATCCTCAGTCTGCCGCGATCCATGTATACATTTACATATGTCAATTCGAGGGATCAGGCTAAGGGCAACCTCAGCTGGATTTTGGACTCTGGCGCACCTCAGCACTTCTTCAATGTGCTGGGCCTTAAAGGATTATAAGCGTTTTCGGAACCCTAAGGAAGTTTACCTAAGGCGACAACACCGTTGTCTATGCCGAGGGCCAAGGCACTCAGTCAGCTACCGCAGATATAAATAGCCCCTTATATTCTCAATCTTCGTGTCTAGTTTGTGCCGAGTCTTGCCGAAAACTTATTGTCTCCTCGACTCCTTGACCCAGCTGGCTACTCCTTACTTATTGAAAGCGACGTTGTCCAAATTCGCGAGCGTGCCGACCCTAGCTCCAAATGGTAAGTATAGGTTGGCCAACGCACTCCACAGTGATCTCTACCGAGTCTCCGCCAATCGAAAATCCACCATTGATTCCCCTCGTGCCTTACGAACCGGAGAGTATAGCACGTTGCGAATGTGGCATAATCTGTTAGATCACCGGGATTGTCGAGGAGTGGGAGCCGTGATGAACCTCTCAGTCCCTCAGTCTGTGCTGCTTGCCGACAAGGCAAAATGAAAGCTTTTCCTCATCCCTGCGTTCTCGAGTCCACCTCCAAACCCTTTGAACTGGTTCACGCCGACCATGGTCCTCTCGACGGTATATCCTTCGGTGGATCTAAGTATATGCTCCTTATTATCGGTGACTATACCCGCTACGCCTGGGTACACTTTTCATCATTGAAGGATGCTGCCACCGCCCATTTATCAAAATTTTCATCAATTTTATTCTCACTCAATTTAGTGTGGGTCTGTATCACCACGGTGATACGGGTGCAATTGCAATAGTATCGGGTAGGGGTTGTTGACCGTTTTCTTCTCTCTCCTTTCTCACTGGCTATGTATACAGATTGGTATCGGGTTATTGTTTTCCCGATCCCGTGGTGTTGACACCGAGTTCATCCTTTGTACCAACAGTGTGGTTATTAAACGCTGGCGTACCGACGGAAATGGCGTTGTTAATTCCATCTACCAGGAATATGGAATGACCATCATAGGCCCATCGTGCCGGAAGCGATGCAGCATCCAATGATCTCCACTCCAGCACCGGAGAAAGCTTTCTCCGCTATCACCTAGTTCGGTCAGGGGTTCGTTCCTGATCTGTATCATACAATACATTTCCATCACCTTCACAGCCAGCTGGAATGTTCACATAGGACTTTGATTGTCCTTGCCGAATTCAGCATAGGAAAATTACGCAGTCACGTGTATTGAGCTGTCTACTGAGGCAACTCGTGACCTGATAGGTGGACACTAGCTTAGCTAATACATGGACGAACACTGGAGCACTAGCCAGCTCATGCCAATGATTTCGAGTGCTAGAGATTGCATATGCAACACTGAACTAATATGCTGGACGGTCGGTTGGTGGTTCATCGAGAGAAACAATCACCAAAGGCGCTCAAACCTATACGATTATCAGTCTAGCAGGGCTGCCCTACTTCGCTTATAGTACATTACTAGTGTGTAGGTATGTACATGTACATACATTCTTATGGCATGATACCATCATAGGACTAGTTACCTAGTGCTAACCTATCGTAGGCTATCATAATCTTCAGCTTTTATTGCTAGCTTTAACTCCCCATGAGTATTATCACGGTCTGTCCTTTATAATAAATCCAGAACCCCGAGCCATGGACAGTAAAAGGTGATCAATTCACATAGCAGTATAGTACGCCATATAAGATCGGTATAGTGTACGTGCCTGTGTATTGACTTTGATACTGTGATCTCTGCACGACGTCATCCAAGCCTGAGCCTGAGCTCTGGTCATCACAACTCGGCAAACCAGGAGGGGGTTCCGATCACTTCCTCGACAAGATCCTGGCGATTCTGGTCCATTCTTAGCCTCCCTTTCCAATCTTCTAGGGAAGATGTCACTACAGATTACGAACCGCAACAACACCAACAATAATGAGAAACCCATTTCAAACGGAGACTCGAACCCTCACCGCCCCACATCTTCTAGACACAACGGTTCCCTACTGTCTCTGGGGCAGGTCTTGACCGGGAAACAAGAGCATTGTAAATAGCCCCCAATTGGATGTGCAAGCAAAGCGAATCACTCTGACTGGCTGCAGATTTAAAGCGTGAGCTTATCAGTTGCCAGGTTCGCAGTGAGATCACGGAATTGGCATCACCTACCGCTCTACAACGATTTGGAGCACCATTCCGTTCGGAGTTTGGAGAAGTCGCTCCAGTCGACTCAGATCTGCCTATTCTACGATACATCTTCGTCAACCATGTTCGTAACTTCCCTTTCCTCGATCGAGCACGAGAGAATGAGTTCTGGCAGGACAAGTTGCAGGTGGTACGGCTCCTAAACTTTGATCTGAATCCAGCGGGAATGCCTAATTATCCAGCCAATAGTTCCTTGAGTCCTTTGCCAACAAAAATATTTCATCGTCGGAAGACCGGCTCGAGGAAACGAAGCGAAGGAAGCTGGCGAAGAAATGCGAGAAGTTGGTCGAACTGATGATGGTTTCAGGGATCCGCACAGCATCTGGATATGAGGAACGAATACGATTTTCCGAGCTAGAGGTAGTTGATAGGGGCGCCGACGAACGGGGGTTGCTTGTCAATGTGCCAGATGGTCACGTCATCAATGGATGGGATGTCAATGTCGCGGCTGTGAGGACAACCTCTGTCAAGCGCACCATAAGATACCATCAGCATGCGGTGAGCAGTGAAGCGCGAGCCTAGGTGCTCCAGCCGCTTATTGGTTGATAGGAATTTGTTCTCCGTGTCCGGCGTTCCGGAAACCCTGATGTCTATGTTGGCAGAAGATACGGGGAATTTGCGGCACTCCACAAGCAGCTACGTACGGAATTCCCGGGCAAAATACTCCCACCTCTCCCTAGGAAAAACAAGAATTCAGCGACGGGGACATTTCTCAATTCCGGAGAAGATGATTCCATTTCCTTGTCCTCGGATTCAACCCAGAATACAGTGTCTGTACAAGATGGTCTATCTAGCGGCCGGCTAACGGCAGCAGTTGGCGCTGAAGTCATCAAGCACTCGAGGTCAAAATCTTCTTTGGGAAAACCCCCAAGTTATAACAACTTATCGGGAAAGCTCGGCCCTGAGAGTGTCATACTCTACAGAGAGGAACAGAGGGTATCCCTGCGTGCTTTTCTTCGTACAATCCTGCAGAACAAGCGCATAGCCGAGTCACAGTCAATCAAGGATTTTCTTATGTCTTGCCCAATTACTTTGAACGAAGAGGAGCTCCTAGATATAGAGCGAAGGAAGGAAATGGATACCACACGAATAGAAGAGCAAAAGAAGTTTTATGAAATAGCGAGGCAGCGCGCAGCCGAGCTTGATGTTTATATGGAAAAGTTCAGACAGGACATAGTCGAAAGTAGTAGGTGAAAAGTAAATTCATTCTCGAGATATCAAGCTGACCAACTTTAGATGGCCTGACGAAGCTTTTTGCCGAAATCCGAGAGAAGCAAACGATTGAGGATCTTAGTCCCGAATACCGGAAATTTGCCGAATGGTTGCGGATTGAGCATGTTGACCTTCACCGGTGTCTATATGACTACCACTAACGTTTCGTACAGGGTTGCCGCGACGGTATACCACCTTTTTCTGGCTGAAGATAACTCTCCCGAGTTGTTTGCGCAGGCTAAGCGGATACACTCTTTAACCCCGTATACATTACTGAAGAATGTTATCCGTATTGCAAATCCGGCGGCTGTCATGTCCGGTGTTCTCGATCTCTTCCTGGCCCAGCCCTTCGGTTCACGCTCTCTTTTGCAGCGCATCTTTGGAATGGCCCTGCAGGACGGAATCAAGTCTTTTAACAAGCCCATCGACTCTTTAGTTGCTAGAATTAACGATACCGTTGTAACGCAGAAGTTAAAGGCATTCGTCGACGCCGATGAAGTCCTCAAGGTTGTTATCCGTGGAGAAGCCATCACAGATGAAGTAGATCTCATTGTGAGCATTCTTCGTTTTGACTTAATATCGCCAGAGCTCTCCCCAGAGCAAATTGGGAAGATATTCAATGCATATGTGGCGTGGAATAACGCGGTAGAAAATGTAAGACATAATATTCTGTTCGCCAAATGATGCTAATAGGGGAAGGTGGACCTTGAAATGAAACAGGGTGCGCAGTGGTTCTCATATTTGAAACAGCTCCTGAAGCTCTATACACGACAACGAGACAAAGCTATGATGCTTAAAATGATAGAAGAGGTACGTGCCTATGTCGAGATGGTTAATAGAGCTGATATCCCTAGCCCGTGACACTCCAATTATTCCGTGACCTATTTACTATATTTTATGAGCCACTTGTTCGGGTATATAAATCTGCCAACGTCTATGACAGCATCACCGACTTTGCCCACTTTGCGGACGATGCCATCATTGTCATTGAAAAAGCCCGGCGGCAAGATGTGTCTGCAGACCCCAATCAAACAGTGCAGGCTTTCATCGATCTTTGTGCGCGACACGAGGCAAACCTTTACAAGTTTATCCACGAGGTGCATATCCATGATAACGGTCTCTTTGGTTCGCTCATGTCCTGGTTGGAGGATATTCTCGAATTTTTGCGGAAGGGGTCACCTGGTGGCAAGCTTGACATGAATGCTTTATTCCAAGGCGCCGTGGATATGGGCCAGATTGATAAGCATGTCGCCATTGAGGAGATCGATGCTCTGGTTAAATGGCAGGCGGCTCGGAAGAAGTGGCACCAGGATAAGACCCGGCAGAAAATGGCTGCGGACAGAACGGCGAGTGAATTTGCCCCAGGAAGTTCAAAGTTCAGGGGGAGCGATTTTGGTTTGGATGAGGTATGCTGAGACGAACCCACTTTGAGGGAGGGAATATTTAACCATCGCAGGCTGATCTCGAAGACCTCGCTATTGCGGATGATGAATCGGAAGAAGCAGATGAGAATTCCGAAGATGACGATCTAGATCCTATCGCGGCGGAACGTAAACGCCGGACCCGAAAACAAGACCACCTGCGTAGTACGGCTGGAGAGCCTACTAAACCCGAAGTCAAAGAAGTCCTGAAACTTAGTGACTCTTTTGGATCAATGCTACGACAAGTCCTGGCGGATTAGTTATCCTGCTCCAGTCGTCAATACCGGAATCGGGTGCTGTCAGGGTGCTAGCTGCATAGCCAATAGATAATATGCACTTTTGATGATGTTCTACCGTTACTACTAGTACTTCAACTACGCCTACTCTGCCCGCCATGTAGGGGTCGCATGGATAGAGAAAACATAATGATAATTGCATTTGAAGCGTTTTGCTTGCATTCTTGCGTTCGGGTTATGAGAAATAAGTTTGCTTCCATATCCATTCTCTGAAGCACAGCCTTTTTTTTGTCCGTATTACAACGCTACTGCGTTGATACAACCCTAGGCAATCCGGTTTCCGAATATGAGAAGTCCAAATGCATTTCAAGTAAAAATGTGGCAGTTGAAAATCTTTGTTACTCTTCAGCCCCAGACAATTAACGCTTCTTGTGAGACCGTATTGAGATCCATTCCAAGGCTATAAGGTAATAAATAATATTAGCCCATGAATTACAAATTTACTATAGTTACTACTAGCTTTAAAGAAAGTTTCCCGTGCTGAATGCAAAAGACTTATCGGCACGGACCCACCCAGGAACAAGCAAGAGAGAATATACATATGATAGTGTGGGAATCTGATGAACGAATCATCAAACTAGGGAACGTGATGCCAAAGGGCCTTATATTGTAACTTAAATCAACGGTTAAGGGAAAAAAAAAAAAGCGGGAGTGACCTTGAATTGATCTCTAAAAGTCAGAAAAGAAAACATGAATCACAGAAGTGCCTAAAGAATTGCACTAAGAACGCTTTACCTAACATGTAGCTGGCGGACTTTCTTGTCCGGAGATTAATTAGTATTAGGCGAGGCTCTCTGATCATCGTCCAAGCTTGCAAGTTGCGCCTTCACATCGCCGCCAGGCACAAGTCAATATTATGAATACCTTATAATCAACGCCATTATTATTGGCCGCCCCACAGTATGCTTATTTAACGCCCAACAGTGTAAAAGCTAGTGCTCTAGCACCGTACCCTGGTCGCTTAGTAAGATATTAGTAATCACATAAATAGTAATATGGGGCTAACCCATAAATGGTTAGCTTGCGTATGCGTGCTGCAACGCATACATACATACCTCTACCTACTTGCTATACCTACCCCAATAAGTGGTAATACTTAATCACTATACTTTTTTGAAGCCTTTCACATCATACTTATCTACATAAGTTTAAATAGCCATGGGGCAACTATCCAAGCAAAAAGTCACTTGCAGAAAATGCGTGAATCAAGATGGGGAATGAGGTTAACTTTTCACTCTCGGAAGCCCGCCAGGGAGAGTTACAAAGCGCCGATATACCACCCGAAGCAGCGGTTCTCTTCAAGTATAGAAAAGAAGACGGATATTGGGATGGGAAGATGCTTCTCTGCCAAGCTATTGAGAAAGCTCTTCCGATCGCGGAAGCATTATACCCGGGATATAGTTTTCTTTTTCTTTTCAATAACGCTACCAGCCATTCCGTCTATTCAGAAGATGCGCTTCGGGCGAACAAAATGAACAAAAGCGATGGTGGACAACAGCCTTTCCTTCGCAATGGCTGGTTCTTTGATGGAAATACTATTCGTATCCAAGAGATGTCATATATCCACGAAGACCTTTTAGGGAACCAGATACGGGTACCAAAGGGTATTGAACGGGTTTTGCAGGAGAGAAATATCTGGCCCGCAACAGGATTTAATCTAGAGTGCCCGAAACCTAGATGTTGCCGCTACCAGGAGATAGCCGCCTGTAAAATCTGTATTAAGCGAGTAGTATGTGATTCCTGCAGGGAGGAAAAGGTCCATAGCAGTACATGCACGTCCAAGAGAGCATGTGACTCCTGTGTCGAACGAAAGAGCCGACGCAAGTGTGTACCGAAGAGATATTGTTCTACTTTATGTAAACGTGCCAGACGGCTTACCAGGACCCATCCTAGTTAAGTACAGCGATTTGAGGCGACAAGAAAGCGTTGAATTCGAGCCCAACTTGGAAGGCGGTCTGAAGGGGGTTACGCTGCTAGTGAGCAGCTAAAAAATGTCAGCTACTGCTTCTTACGGCAAAAAACTTGTGGGATTAGCGATAACGAAACACAGCCGAGCTAATCATGAGAATCCATATACGTGGCCTAAGGACTTTCGGTTCACTGTTTTAACATCGTTCTGTCTATCAAATCTGAAAGGGTGAAGATAATGAAATCGACCTTTACAACCTACCTTGATTAGGCGGTTCGTGATGTGACAGCTAGCCAAAATCTACACGAACTAAAGATAAAGGAGCTCTTGAGCTCTTTTCAGTAAGGTGCTGCTTGTCTCGTTCTTACTACTGGTCGTCACACGTGAGTCCAGATTCGCCGGATTCACTATAGGTTGGTTATATTGAACCGGAACTAGTCAGCGAGATCCGAGCCGGGAGACAACATGGAAAGGCTAATTGATGATACCTTGCCGGAACATCAGCTCTCTGCGCATCATATAGAGAATTCCCCCATGCTTGGTTTCCTCTCATGATTTTCCAACTTACATATGTGGTTAGAGTTCCTTGCAAGATTCGTTTAACGCATGACGACTTGGAAATTGACTGAACGGTTTTGGATGGAAAAGGGTTCAGTCCAGGAAGGGGAACATAAATACTATTCGAGAAGTGGCTATGCCCAGGTGGTTTCGTCCTTGAACTTTACGGTTACCGGACCCCAAGAGAAAACCCACGTTAGAGAACTGTAAAGGAAAATAGGACCGGGAAAGCGTGCCTAAGGCACCAATACTAGAATGAAGAGGGTAAAATCAGACTAACTGCTGACCCTTAGAACCATGAAGGGCAGCCCGGCTATATACACAAAAGGAGGCAGATACAGATGGCGGTGGCCGTGTGCGTGCATGGCTATCTGAGCCAGTAGGAATACATATCCTAACATGGAAATGTGGGGAGGTGACAGTCTACCCGGGTACCCCTAGGGGTCGTTACAAGAATGCTACATAAAGTTTTATACATATACAGGTTTAGTTGACGCTAGCAAACCTCAACTTGCTTGTGAGCATACGGTTTATGTTATGAAGGACTTGCCTTCTAACGAGAAGCTCAAAGCTTAGATGGACAAGCTTGTGGTACCAGTTTGTCTGGGGCTGTCCCGGGCTATAATTGAGAAAGTGCTGGAACTCGAGAGCGGGCATGGGGGGGATCTGATGGGTCTAATGACGACGAGGTCCACTTGTTCAACTAAAAGGAGGATTATAAGTTAGCACGTGCAGTTGAGGAGAGCCTGATCACCCCTCCTCCGTCTGATGTCACTAATGAGGGCTTTTCTAGCGCTTTCGTTACTCATACGCCTTTTCAAGTGGTGGATTGGGCAGGAACGTCGAATCGTAGGAACGAAGGCACTCAGGGTGGGCTCTTGGATTCCAAGAAGACGGCTGGGGCGATATCATAGGTTGGACACCTCCCGTGCGTGCGCATTAGGTCTGCTCTTTATGATGTTTTTGGGCCACGGAATGACACGAACAGACTCCGAGACGACTGAAATAAAATGGAGGACTTTTCAGCGCACAAGATAAAAATTTTGATTTGCCCAAAGACAACGGCATTACTATCTTCGCTTTCACACTACAACAAGGCTTTTAGGGGTTGTATGGGAATACCATGGGCTGATCTGTTTTGCTGCATTTCATTACTCCCTTAACCAGTTCAATGTCAACATTTCAAGGAAAAGCGCCAGGCAGTCCCGTTGGAGAGAAGTTGGGACGCCGCCAAGCCAACGATTGAAAGCATCTATTTGGATGAGCATCAATAAGAAAGCTATTCTCATCTACTTTTATGAGGCCAGACGCTAATTTTACAACCGATGATTCCTACTTCATAAAATCGCTGGTTTACTGAATCACTGAGAGCCTTTGCATCCGGTTATTTATTAATAAGGCCTCTTGAGTCGCTCTCGTCAAGCGGTTAGGAAAATAGATTCTTACCTTCTCGTGGTGTCCGGTGTTAGTAACCTCTTTTGTGGGGTGAAGCCGAACGAATCCGCGCGTCAACCCACACAATCAGGGGGAAACGGGTTATAAAAGTCATCCGACAACTGTTCACTCGACTCCTACCTGAGACCAGAACTGGACCTGCCTTCCAGGGAAAGACAGGACAGATCACGAAGCGCAACCACAGCACAACACAACACATCGCGAATTTTCGCGCGTGACATGTGTTGGGTCATATAATTACCTAAGCTTATGATACATTCATATATATTAATAGGCTTATATAACAGATCCACAGTTCAGCACCCCAACCCACAAAAGCTAACCTTTTAGGGGCTGTTCGGTTCGGGCTCCAAGTCAGACTTGGAAGCATTTTCAACTCTTTTGAAGTCTTGGCACCATTTCAAGTTGGATATGGTGGAGGTGTTCGGTTGATTTGGCGTTTTCCTCCAACTTCGACTCGGACTTGAGACAGAAGGTTTAGGATGGATCCAAAATCCTGAAATTAGACTTTTATCCTCTGTCTAGCGCCAAATATTCCCTGTTTAGCGCAAAAATAAGTGGGTCCCAACTTCAAGTCCAATATGTTGCTCGCAGCAAAATATCTTTTATAGAGAAATCTCCAAATCGCGAACAACTGCCATCATAACCTCTAATAATTCATGCCCATGA